>JAPTYQ010000008.1:14916116-14942004 GCA_029814465.1 Ostorhinchus cyanosoma
TGTGTGTGTGTGTGTGTGTGTGTGTGTGTGTGTGTGTGTGTGTGTGTGTGTGTGTGTGTGTGTGTGTGTGTAGTTACCCACCCTGTCTCTCTAGTCAGTAAACCCAGTTTTAGAGGTAGATTCATGGTTCTCTTAATGGACACTGAGATCTTGGGTAATGGAGCAATGTGTGTTTTGTGTGTACGTCTGTGTCTGTGTGTGTGCTTACGTACTGGTATTTTATGTGCATGCAGTAATGGGGATTAAGTGACCCTGTGCCTGCTCTTGGTCTAAAGATCCTTTTAAATTTCACACTGTTTTCTTATGTTTCTCTCCATATGTGCACTGTATCCAGCTAATCCACTTCATGTTAGTATGACACACAATGTGTGTGTGTGTGTGTGCGTGTGTGTGTGTGTGTGTGTGTGTGTCAATGGGTGTGTCTGTGAATACCTATGCATGCACTTGGCAAAGGTTCAGGTGCTGTTTATGTGTCATATAAAGACCATGTATGTATTACTGATTAAAACCACAAAACTGCAGACCGATGAGAACATATCTGACGTGTAAAAGCACTAAGACCTAGTCATGTAACTTCTATTTGACCTTACTCCTAACATTACCTGTCAAATATGTTTAATGTACATGCTGTATTTTAGTTTTATCTATGGACATGGAGGCATATTTAAATCTGTCACATTCTTAGAGCAAACATTTTACAGGTTTTGAGCACATAAGGCAGTAGATGTACTACATTTGATCACAGAAGAATGAGGCTAAAGTGCAAAGTACCTTGAATAGTTTGTAACTTTTTAACTGTTTTAGCGATAATAGGATTTTGGTTAACAGTAGTGAAGAAAATCTTCAAACAAATAAATATAAACCAGTGAAACAAATGCCATGAACTATAGGCTCCAATTCGTATTGAAAGGTTTTTGGGTTTTTTTTATTTCTTTATTTTAGTGGTGACTGGTCTTAATGAGTGTCTTATCAGACCCACAATCCATTGCTCCTGCTATGTGTTGTTTTTCTGATATCATGATGTCATGAACGCGACTGCAGAGGTTTATTTGAAGTAATCATGACCATCTAATCCAAACATCAGGCCTGAGAATGACACAAAGCAAGAAAAAAGTGTTGCACTGATGAGGGAGAAGGAAAATGGGGTGAGATATGAGTTAACTTGTAAAGTGCAGAGAACAAAGGGAGAAAATCATAGCTGCAATTCCCTTCATACACCCACACGCATTAAAAGCTCACACACTGCACGCACACATATTCTGACAGTATGCAAATACATGCACACGCACATGCACTGCTACCTCCTGCAGTGCAAAGTAGAATATATGAGTGCTACAATAAAATGACTAATTAATTAATAACATAGAGATGTGCAGGGACACAGGATGGGCTAATAAATTTCTATCAGAATTCAAGGTGACGAAGGAATGGGGCTGTGTGCAGAGTGTGTGTGTTAGTATGTGATCTTATGATTAACCGAAAATTATGCTCTGCAGGATAGATTTACTTTTTAATACACAAGATTTCCTCAAAAGTGTTAATACACAGGCATATATGGCATTAATTCAAGCCGAGTCACACCGGTGTGTATTCTGAAGTGTATTTATCTAAAAGGGTGTGAGAAGCAAATATATGGGCTCGGCATTAATTGTGGTTGAGCAGCAGACAATCGATGGCAGCCACGCAGTGACAACCTGATGATAAGATGAAGATTCTACCCATTAGAGCTTGCTTTCCTGTTAGTGCTGTTAAATCACTTTGATTGGCAACCAAAGGGAGTGTGTGGTTATACAGTTATTTTAAGTGGTTCTCAGATTTAGATTTCTGTGTAAACCTCCGTTGGACTGTGATGAAATACAGCTCTGGGTTCTGGTGTGCATACGATGCAGGAATACCCAGCTGAATATAGATATTTAGTTAATTGAATACACTTAAATGTCAGATAAACTACAGCTAAGCATATAACACAGTAACACCAAGCAATTTACAACATTTATTCACTGGTTTACACATAATGCACATGTGTGAGGGTGCTGAAGCTGACATCGAAGACAATGTGGGGTTCATTGTCATATTCAAGTCCACTTTGACATGTGAACAGGAGGAACCAGGATCAGCTCAAACCAAACGCTGCCTGTGCATGTGCTAGCTCTCTGTCACATTATTAATGTAACATCAGTAGCAAATACCGAAGACGTGTGTATTTGTGTGTTTCAGTGTGTCTCATATTACTAATATAATATTGGCAATGGGCTCAGGAGATGTGTGTGTATGTGTGTGTCAGTATGTGTTCCACAGAAATCGAGAACTCCACATGAATTTAAATCAACGAGCTCGGAGAGTAACCTTTTGTATATCCAATCTGCATCTTTCCACTGCTCGTTATTAAATTATCCCCTAATTGGTCACGCAACAAAGGCAGCTGATGAAAAAGACAATTTCTTGCTTTTAATTGGGCATTTCACGTGTGCTTCGTGTACACCTGTGTGCGGCTCTCTCCACTCTGTGTGTGTATTTGTGTGTGTGTGTGTGTCTTGGGTGTAATGAGAATAGGACATTAGCAAGGGCTTGGCAGACGCCGTCGCAATCAGTTCCACTCTTTCCAGAGAAGGAGGGAGAGGGGCGGGGGGATTAATCCAGACATTAGTAATCTCAGAAAGCGAAATAGACAGAGAAGCTAAACAACACAAACTAAAATTCATATTTCCTTGTATGACTTCTAAGAGCCTGCCATCCTTGCATAACATATGGCGGACATGTTTTTTGATTCCATTAATCATGGATTTGTGCATGTGTTTAGCATGTGTGACTGTAGTGGAGATCGAACTCTCCGTGCAACTGACAGCGTCCACACCCAGCTTGATTCAATGAACATGGGGCCAAATTTTATTTCATGTCATTTTCCTTTCTTCCTCTTCTCTGTCAGTATTTTTGCCCAACTTTAGGCGTACCACCAGTGGTGTGTCACGCCAAAATAGCCCAGCTATTGTTGCACTGAGCGGAGCTGAATAGTGCAGCTCATTGTGTTGTGATGAGAGGCAGGGGAATGAACAGGCCATAAACACTGGCCCTATAGCACCCAGGGGTCGTGCAAAGGTGAAGCCTTACTCCCCCTAATAGAGGAGCTCTGCTTTTCTGTTCTCTCCCCTTTTCCGCTTAGCTTTCTCTCTGCATCACTCTTTATAGCTTTCCTTGTTCTTGCCTCTTTCTTATTTCCTCTCTCTTATGTTTCCCTCTCTTCTCCATCCTTTCTCATCTTTCCCTCTGTCAGCTTATTAACGGTCACAGCAAGAGTGTCTGGTTCGCAGACCAGAGCCCCTCGCCTTTTTTCTGCCCTTTTCTCTCTCTCTCTCTCTGTCTCACTTGTTTCCCACTCCCTCACTCCTCCTTCCCTCCCATTCTCCCGCTCTCCATCTCTCTGTTCCCCTGGCTGCTATTATGAGAGGCATTTTATCCTTTGTTCCAGCCCCCATGGTGCATCTGGCCTCAGATATGGGGACGACAGGGAAAGGAAACCAGCGAGAGTTTTTTCGAAGAGGAAGGGGTCAGGGGGTTGGAGTGTTAGTTTGTTGCTGGGAGGTGGACCGCCAGTTTCCACCATACAGGGAAGGAATGATAAGGGGGAGTGAGAAGGGGAAGGAAACAGATAGAGAGAGGGGCAGCGAGGGAGTTATTAGACAGAATAAAGATGGAATAATGTACAGGCACTTATTATTGGCTGGGGTGAGGAGGTTAATAAGTGTAGTGCAGCTGCTGTAGATGTTAGTAAAATAAATACGCAAAGGAAACAGTGATAAATAAGCTCCAGTGTGTTGTCAAGTCGTAACTCGGCCATTCTAGAAACAAATGGCTGCCTTTCTAAGAAGTACACAGTTATTGCCAAAACACCATCCTTTCTTGCATCAGTGTATTTTTGAAAGAGTGAGTTAGGAAGGATGTAAGTTTACCCGGACAAAATGAGGAAGGAAATCAGAGAAAGCACTGGAACTGAAGAAGGGAGACAGTAATGAAAGCCTAGAAGAAGAAGAACACGAAGAAGAAGTGAATAAGAGAAACAGAGGTCATCAGTCAGACATGGCTGGCCTAAAGTTGACCTCATCCTTGTATTTAAAGCTCTAGGAAAGGAGAGGAGAGCAGATGATAGGAGAGGAGAATAAAGGAGAGGAGTTAAAGGAATGCCGAGACCTCCTCAACCTTCCTTCCCATCACTCCTCCCTCCATATCTCCCCCAGCAAAAACAGGGTAGCGGGGGAGGAAGGGTGGGAGGGGGGGGTTGTGGTGATAAAACTCCAGACGTTCCCTCATTTGATGGTGCTCTGCCATGTCAGTGCATTCTTTCATTCCTCCCTAGTTCTTGCTCTCCCTCTACCACCCCCCCCAAAAAAATTCCAATTCAACATATTTTATTGTAACAAAAAGAGAGCAACATTGCCAAAAGAGTGACAAGATGTCTTTTTTAATGCTCAAATCAGTCCACCTCGCAGAATGCCTCACTTGTAAAGCTGTCAAAAATTAAAAGTTTGTCTTACACGGCTCAGAAGATAAAAGACCAGAACATGTACTTAATATAAAAACAGTACATAGAAATAATTAAGCTGTAACCGACTCTTGCTATCTCCCTCTGCCATTCTATCCCTGCAGCTCTTTCTTTGATGGTGATACAGGATAGAATGTGGCAAAAAGGGAGGAGAACCATAAAGAAGTTAGAGGGAGTATTAAACTCATACAAAACAAAAAGGTTTCATTCACTAATTAGGGGTCAAATTGATTCACCAGAGAGTTCTCTTTTGTTTTTCACCTTCACATTTTCCTTGTAAGGCCCTTAAATACTCTAGTTTTAGATGTGCAGTGCAGTCATTGTTTCCATAAAATGCTGCTATTGCTCCCTCTTTTAGAGATGAAATGGAAGTGTCCGGTGAGGCAACAGCAGGAACACATAAATCAAGTCAGAAGCCCCAAGAGGCCTCTCTCCTTGGGGTCATTACAGGTCAAAGGGTCATTTCACAAGGGGTTAGGCTGAGCAAGGCCAGAGCGCTGCTTGGATGAGTGTGTGTGAGGGCATGAGTGTGTGAATGAATATAGAAGAAACAGAGAGATTAAGTGTGTGTGTGTGTGTGTGTGCAACAGAGAATGTGTGAGCAGAGGATTTAAATAAGAGTATCTGTTTGTGTGTGTGTGTGTGTGCGTGTGTGTGTGTGTGCGTGTGCGTGCACATTAAATAGTCTGTGTGCTTTTATTGGAGGTCAGTGGGTAAAGGGGTTGGTCCAAGGCTATATGTACCAAATAGTGCTCCTGTGAAAACACCCACACACACTCTAAAATAAACTCCTGCTGTCACAGAGCAACACATGGTCACCTGTCTTAACAGAATATCATCCAAAACAATGCATCTCATCTATGGCAACGTGACATGTTTCTGTCAGCAACACTTCCCACACAGGCGCTTGAAGCCAAGTGTGTTAAACAGTCAGCAATCTCAACTCGTCGTGAGGTGGAGCATTTCCAACAAAGCAAGATGGGTCGACATGTTTGAAACAGGCAGAAAGAAAATCCCGTTTAAGCTTCGCCCCACAAAGACCCCAGTGTTCAGTCCAGTGTATCTGTGTGTACTCTGAGGCTCTGCAAGTTTGTACAAGTAAAGGAGTTCTGCATTTTCAAAGACAACGGTTATTAAGGTTGTTAAGAAGTGACTTTCGCTTTAGCTTTTTTAAGGCTTTACCGGGGCTCAGGGTTGCTTAGAGGAAAATAATTTCTACATATTATCGTTATGATTAGCTAAGAGAAAGACGGTTTGGCAATGTGTTTTGTTTTTGTACTCTGTGCCAAGTCTGACGTTTTCTGTGTCTTAGTCAGCAATTTTTGTCAAATCTTGTTTTGAGAAATACACTGACATATATTTTTTTTTGTCTTTCCCCCCTTTTCCACCTCTCCATCTATCTATCTTCTCTTCTTCTTTAGGTTCATCAATGCGAGGAGGAGAATAGTCCAGCCTATGATTGACCAGTCAAACCGTGCAGGCAAGTCTCCTATAGTTACTGTATTCAAGTCGCGCAAACGAAAGCCGTCCACACTCCATGCACTCGGAGGCCCCTCAGCTGGTAAATACAGGACTGATCCCCATCCTGGAATGCCCAAAACCTCCAGGGGCTTCCCTTCACTGTCATTACTGACCACTAAAAATTAAGAAACGAAAAATGCTACAACATTAACAGCAACTATTAATCATTTGACGTGCCATTTGCAATTTGGGGTGAGAGACGATTTATTAATTATGAAATACAATAATTTGACTGAAAATAAGTTAACGCTGAGTGGATTTATTTTTCTTAGCTCATAAACAAAACTAGCTGTGTTCTCAGTAAAGTTTGCTTTTAACCCCTTCCTCCCCCCTTTGCCAACCAGGCAAAGGAAAAAAAACACTCAACCCTTCCTCCCCGGCTCAAACCAAAACATAAAGAGAACTACACACGTTTCTTTTTTTGGGTGACCGTTGTTTGGCTTTTTGGCTCCAGACCTGTTTTTACCCCTCTCTTTTAAACCGGCCCCCCCCTCCCCATCTCCATTTGTGGCTGTTTCAAGGAGCAAGGGGAGTGAGTGAGTGAGCGGTCCCCCTGGTGCATGGCTTGGTTTGGACTGCCGTAAACTTTATTACCTGTAATAGGGGTCAGAGGTCAGGGTGGCATTAGGGGCGCAGTAAAGTTCAAAGGCATTCAGTGGGGCCGAGTTCTTGCTTTTGCTTGACTGACCCCCAAACAGTCTAAATCGGAGGTAAGTGGATTTCTATGAGAACAGAACAATGGAAGCTGGCAAAAAGTAGGAACCCTATCAGGTTTCACTTATCGTTGCTGCTCAGTTATAGGCAGGATTTATTAGATAAAGCATTTAGGTAGCTGCACATTGTGGGGCTATTTATTAAGAATGACTTATTGTAGCCAAGACCCGGGGGCAAAACTTATTTCTTAGCCTGCACATACTTTAGATCATGTACAATTATATGATGATAGTGCCTGAAGTTGTGTCAAAAGATAAAAGTATCGCAGTGTTATGATACTACTGTTGTCTTTATTATCAAGATGTTAATAACTACAAAGAGAGTTAAATGCAAGATTGTAGTGTTTTTTTATTGTCTAGATAAGAGAGAGCATCACCTAATTTTTCCAGGGTATTTAACATTAAAAACAAACTTTAATCAACAAAAACAAAGCATATTACACTCAGTCATTTTGTAAATACAGTTGTTTTTTTTCTTCCAGATGGTTGAAATGTCCTTTTGTTTCGTTTGTATGCCTTAAAGTGCATTGAACTCTTTCAGGCTGATCCCTATTAGAGCATTTAGATGCATTAAAGTCTACCAGGGACTTACAGTGTGGAGCCGACTAGAAAGACACAGGGCAGGATGACGTTCAAAGACAACAGCGGCTCCCTGTGCGTGCACCAACCAACAGATGATCCTGCTTCGGCCACTGAGCCTTAATTAAAAGCACTAATTGACCACTCCGTTCCCTCCCTCCAATCCCTCTATCCCTCCCCTCATCTCCTCCTCCGTCCACAGTAAGTCAAGGAGCTCCCTACAATCCAGATGGCCAGCCGATGGGGGGCTTCGTCATGGACGGCCAGCAGCACATGGGAATCAGACCACCTGGTAAGGCTTTCTCTGCGTGTCTGTCCCCGTCTCTACATCTTTGCTGATGCTGTCATTCTTGTTTCTTTCCTGTCTGTCACTGGCTCATTTTTATGCCGTCGCCCTCCTTTCCTATCGTTTATGTCTTCCTTCCTTTATTTTCTTTTCTATCTGTTTTCATGTTGGTTTTTGTTCCACCTTCTCATCACTCACTCACACTAGATGTCACTGTGTTTCATACACTTCTGCCTGTTTCTAATTTACTCTACCAGCCTGACCTTTTCTCACACATAAGCACATAGTAGACGCTATAGGGTTACTGTGTGCTGGTGTGCACCGTATAGCATGTGCACCTTCACCCTCGTAGTGATAGATTAACACCACACAGACACATACTGTACACACACAAATACTGATCCCTCTCCCTCCCTCAACACACAAACCAGAACAGGTGTGGTCAATCACATTACACAACCATCTCCTCCTCACCCACTTCCTCACTCTCAGTCCCTCTCTCATGCAATCAGGTCTAATCCTAGAGTTTGTCCTTAAGCTCCTCTCCTCCTCCTCTATCCCCTGTTTTCTGGGATTCTCTAACCCTATCTCAACCTCCACTCACAGTCAGCAGGTTTGGATAAACTGCCAGGCTACTTAACCCCCACCTTCCCCTCACCCACTTCACCACACCTCACCCTGCAAGATTTAAGCCAGTATGCTCCTTTGCTATGCTGTCTGTCAAGTCAGTTCTCTCTCTGGCATGTAACTGGGAGTTTTCTCTTTCAGTTTGCAGTCAACACCTATTTACAGATGTATTTACACTGTTTCTCTATGTTGCGCAGGACCAATGGGTGGGATGGGAATGAACATGGGCATGGAAGGTCAGTGGCACTACATGTAGCCCCACCCAAGTCTGACCCATCGCAACACAAAGGGGGATGTAAGTACACACCAAGACACAATGACTGACACTAAAAGATTAATTCAGTTTTTAAAATTAACAAAGGCACATGTAAATGAAGATGAATTTAGGGTCACAATCTCAAACAGTGATGTGGTGCAATCATTAAAAATGAGCTGAGACCCCACCTTGTAACATACTGAACATCAGCATAGTTTTAGGTAATATAAGTACCTGCTTTGCAAATGAAAATCCCTCCAAACTAATATATTTGGGCATAACTCGTTAGCAGTTATGTTTTTCTCTCTCTGGTTTTCATGTTACAAACAGGCTCCTTTTCTTCCCAGGCTCATTTTTCCATGTTGCTCTCTCTCCCACTCCCAGTCTGGTGATAAGAGCCTTTGATCACAACCCTGTAACTCTTTGTGTATGTAATGTATGTGTGCGTGTAGCTGCTTCAGTCTCTCTCACATATCCAAAAGCTACAGGACTAAACATCCTTCAAACAGGGAGGGGAGGAAACAAGGGAAGCTTTGCTGGATAAGAAAGGCAGGGGAAAGAAAAAAAAACAACAGAAAATAGAGAGAGCATATGCATTTTGGTGAACAGTCACCAAATTCAATAGGAGTTTTCGAATAAAGGTGAAAGATGCTTATAGTGGTTTGATAATATTCTGGTGGTATCTGTGGGGGCTTACCGATAACAGGGGACAGAAGAGGAGGACGGAAAAGAGTAGGAGAAAGGGGTGATGGGAAGGAGAGAGGGCGGGGATGGTTGGGACAGTAGGGGGGCAGGTAGGCCGTTGCTATGGCAACAGACTGATTGGCAAAAATGTAAGCAGTTGTCAGTGTGCAAGGAGAAAGAGACAGAAGAGTGAGACAGAGACAAGTGAGCGCCCCTTAAGTGTCATAAATCTGCCAGGTTGCTGTTGATGCATGAGCACATTAATACACACACTAACCAGCTAGACATCACCAGCCACAGGATCATTCTCTCACCGCCTAATGCTTTCTCTGCCTCGGTCTCTCTCATTCTTATTTTTTGTCTTTATGGTTTTCTTATTCTGTAAAATTTTCCTGCTCTGTCTGTTTATACACAAACACCTTTTTTTCCACTTTCTCTCTTAATCTCTTACTCGCTGCCTCTCTCTCTCTGTCTCTTTCACCTCCTCTCACTCTTTCTCTGCCCCCCCTCCCCCCTCCCCTTTCGCCCCAGGGCCAAATAGACTCCCACATAATTCTCGATGTATACAGGCTTGGTGTTGTCACAGTGCAGTGTGTGTATAAAATGACTATGGGACCTATAATTCTGGAAAACCATTGTTTTTTGTATATTTTTGTGAGTTCATACACTGTTTATGTGCACACCTGTGAGTGTATACACCTGTGTTTAGCTCATTCATGCTATATGCGGCATGTGGAGAATATATGCATTGTGCTGTGTTTATGTATGTGCACGCGTACAAAAGGCGCGTGTACATCCATGCATGTGCATGTACTGTATGTATATGGTAATAGGATTACTCCTGGCACAGGGAGGGGACATAAACTAGTGCAAAATGGAGGAGGTAGCCAGCAGGGTATGGAGCTTAGCTGGGCCTAATTGACTAGATCCAAATTAAATATGCCATCACCAGAGGTGTGACCAATGGATTTGACTTATTCAGTTTACAAAAATAGAGACCATTAACCCTCCACAGAATGCGCATGCATGTCTGTGCGTGCCATGTTGAAAATATTCTGCCCTTGTTTCAGTCCTAAATGTCCAGAACCAAAACAAAGACTGAAAATCTTGCATCGAATGGCATCTTTTAGGTTTGAAATGCAGGGAGATATGGTAGTAAAAAGGCTGTTCTTCCAGAATGAGACGCGTGTGTGCGTCTGTGTTTATGTGTGCGAGTGTGTAAACATGAGGGCTGGTTCATCGTGTCCAAGCAGCCTCTTTCCACCAGCTGCTAGCCTTCCCAGCAGACCTTGCTTTAAACAGCTTCAATTTGCCTGCTGAATCTCGTAATTGGGCCACCAGAGGAATCCTCTGCAAGACGGGTGAAGCACAGAGAAGACGAGTCGACAGCGGAAGAAAAAAGACTGAGAGAAGAGTAGACAGAGTGAGGGAGGGGCCAATGAAACGATAGCGAGGGTAAATGACAAGAAGGAGGGGGAGATTGTAAAAAGGAAGGAAGGAGGAGTGGGGAGAAAAAAGGATAGAATGTAGTAAAGAGACTGTGATTGAAATATATCGACTCTTACGACTATCGTTCCTTTACAGCTTCATCAGCAAGCTTATAGCTTGCTAGCTGCTAGCTTGTCTCTGTCAAATATTGCTACTTTCCTTTCTAGGTCAATTAAATGTAAGTGATGTGTTATATTCTTTCATGACCAATTAAATTAATAGGTTATTATAGGAGGGGGTGGTGGTGTTATCTTATTTGATTAAGAGAGCACAGGTTCATTATATTTTATAAGCAATTTTCATTAGGAGAGTTGAGGTTTTGTTACTGCGGGGCTAAATTGAGCGGTTATTGTGCCGGTGAGTGCTCATCCTTGATACAGAAGGTGTGCCTAGCAGTCAGACTGCAACATTAGTTAAAACTAAAGCCAATTAGTCCTGGTCCTGCTTAGTGAAGAGCGTAATGCTTTCCATCCAATGATGATTACAGAGCTTATATCCCCTTGTGAAACAATACACCTGTCAGCAGAGATGAAGCCCAGCAAGTGAGGCAGAAGTGAGCTGAGCCTTTGATAGCGACGAGAATGACTCTCGTATGACCCTTCGCCCCTTTCCCTTCCTCTTCTCTCCTGCTTTCCCTCTTTCACTAAATTAGCCAGAGGTGGCCCCTCAAAACTGTAATTTTCAGTTTCAGAACAATAGTTATCACAGGATGGAAGAATTAATTATGGCGCACAGTGTATGGAATTTTTTCTGGTCCTCCCCGTGCAAAGCTTTTCCAAAATGTCGGGCAGAACGCATGAGTGAACGCTGCCTGTAACCCCTTTGCTGCCAGTCTCTGCTGGAGACCCTTTGTTCCAGGATTCATTGCTCCAATCATTAAGCACAAATTTGTTAACCTTCTGCTGGGGGGTCAAGATCCCTCCTCTTGCCCCCCTACTACACACAGACCCACCGGCACCCCCACCCTCAACTTCTCTTTCTGGTGGGTGAACTTTTACTATTAATGAACACTGGAAAAAAAGGTCCCATTGGGGATTTTGTGCCCCCTTACATTGTCCATGTGAATGTGTCCCTGTTGATTTGCCCCCTCTGGAATCCCCCTCGGAGTCCAAGAAAGGAGGCCTACAGCTCAATGTATTGATTGGCTTATTAAGTGAAAAACCTTATTAGCGATGTGTACTCTTTGAAGCACACAAAGTGTTTATTAGGACCTCCACAATGATTTTCAACAGCTCATCAACTCGCCGTCATTAACGAGGGATATTCTAGTATTAATACGACACATTCATGATTGTTTTATTTATGTAATGTGACTGTTGTGATGTTCAGTCACTTTTGACAGACTTGGAAACCAGATAATTTATGAGCGAGTATTAATATTGAAGCCACCAAAGGTCTATGGTGGATTCAAGCATCATTTTCTGTTGGTTATGTCTCACATGAGAAAGGTCAAAAGTTTGATGCCATAAGGGCTAGAGATAAATGTTGCCTCTATTAGTTCACTGAATAGAAGCTAAGAAGCTACCATAGCGCAGACAAAAGCTCACCCTTCTATTACAGGGGTTGACTCTTTTCTCTTTAGCAGCCCAGGTGAACGCTGATAGATGAGGGGAATAATAAATGAGGGCCCTAGTGTTCACTCCTCCATTGTCAATTCTCCCGCTGCAGTTCCTTGTTCTTTTCCCTGCCTGCCTTTGTGTTGTCCGTAGTGGCCCTCTTCATTTATTGTGTGCATGGCGTACACGTGGACATGCCCCGGGCGCTCTCAGGTGACGGGTGGCTGTGAGCCTCACCTCTCCTCTTTAGTTCAGAAAACAATGCCCGTGGTTCCTCAGTGGTGACTTTCCACCTACAGAGATGGATGGCAGCTATTGTTGGGTCTAAAGAGAGGAATGTAGTGAGAGAAGAGGGTGAAGATGGATTACTGTGCTTTGTTTTCTTTAGTCCCATGTATGAAAGTTGACAGCAATTTAGCAGGTCCTTACCGATATGTAATGACATAAAGCCATATGTCGTGTGGCTGGTTCATTATTCTTACTTTAATTTATTCTCACTTTTCTGACTCAACTTTATTGCGCACTCATTGTGACATTAAAGAATAGTTGCATGGTCCTGTTTGCCAGTTAAATAGTGATTACACCTCATAAAATCAGTCATTTAAAGCCTGATTTTGACTTTTCTTGTAGTCCAGATTAACAAATTCCCCAGGAAATGTCAAGCACCTGACCTTGGTATCACTTCAGGTCGATCATGTGTGTTTGGTGTTTAAGTCCTCTCCTACTGTTAAAGTAGCATTACTGAGGGTGTAGGATTAACTCAGTAAACCTTCTACTGCTCTCTCGATGCAGCCTTAGTGAAGGGCAGGCTGCAGTCTGCATTGGACCCAGATTAGTACAATGTTGGGTTTCTAGTTTGATAGTTAACCTGCAGCCACATGTAGCAGGATTCTGCTCCTCAGGGGTCTTATCAGCACATTCAACCATATTCATGTGCTATCAACCTGAAAATGTAATATGAGAATCTGCTTTCAGAAGTCTAATGTGAGCTATTGTTGTATTTAATGAAAGATTAATGGCATTGCAGTTTTATTTTGCAGTTAAATGCTTTGTGCTTCAGCAGTTGAGACAGTATGCCAACTCGCTGCAAGCCTAAGATCATTTGCACGAATCTGCATATATCTGATCTGGAAATATATTCAGCTTGATATAATGTTAAATTTGAGCTCTGCTACTGCCAAGTTGTTAACAACACATCAGCATGAAACTTTTGACTTTGGATGGGTTTAAGCTCACAGATGGCTGAACAGTCCTTGGAATCAAAATAAAACTAAGATTATTTCCAAATTTGGAGTTATAGTGTTTTGCTGTCTGGATACAAAGTTTTACCTGATCGGTCCGATCTGCCAAATCAAACTCTTTTTTTTGTGTGTGTGCAAAACTCAATGATTAACCATTTCCTTCCTCTCTTCTCTCAGAACTGCAGGGCAAACCAGGGGGTCACCTGTCTCACTGAGGCCTACTGAGCATGGGAATGGGACTCCTGACTCCAGGACAACACCAGCCAAAAGCAAACCCCTGTCCACCTCCCAAGACATTTTTATTTGGCTGATATCTTCACCATGGAAACCTTCCATGACTGCCTTCAAACCCATGCCTACTTCTCCAGTCGATGCTGATGCACAGAAGATCAAATCCTTCCAAACCCAGCCCCTCCATGCTTGTCCTGATAGACCCCTGCTTCTTCTCTGGTGGGCACCAGACTCTGCCCCCTTAAAAGTGATTGCGATCGAGAGCTTTGATGACACATAAGAGACACATGGGGTCATTTGCCTGTATCTTTGGCAAATGTGGCACCTGGTGATATATTCTAGACCCTCTGGTGAACAAAAGAACCTTCCTGTGAAGAGCACTCCACTCTTTGGGACGATGGAAATGGACCAAGGAGAAGCCAATGTCTGTATCTGACAGGACACTAACAAAGCAGCAGAGGTGCCCTTTAAAATGATAGTGGATTGAAACATGGAGGGAGAAAAACACAAGAAAAGAGAAAGAATGAAAGTTTTAAAATATAACTATATCAACCCCTTGTTTGGGATGTGAGTGGAGACAAAAAATATACTGTATACTGTTGTAAAATTACGCTGGACTCTCACATGGACTGGGAATTTAAGTATTGTAAATGCTATTGTATTGTTCTGCATATTATGTTGTTTCTAATAGATTTTTTAAAAAAGGATGTGAACTTTTTCTCTTTTTTCTGGTTTCTTTCCACACTGTATGTGTGCTGTATGTGTATGGGGACCTCCTGCCCCCTCCCTCCATTGAATCACAATGCATTTTTAAAAGAAAGAAAAAGTGAATAAACGGACAATATGAGCAGTCGGTCATTTCCCGCAGGCCTTTATTCGTAAGGCGTGGTAACATCATGGTTAAGGTGTCCTGTGTTTATAGATACACACAGCTCATCTGTGTACCTACAAGGTTACAAGGTGTAGGTGCTTGTATTAATGTTGCTGTGTCAAAACCTTGTCACTCCAATCTTGGTGCTTTTTTTTATGCTTTCATATCGATTGATTATGCTCCTCTAAAGGCAGAACCTTTCAATTTGGTACAAAAAAGTAATAGCATCTTGGGATAATGAAATCTTTTTAAAAAAGTTATTTTAACAAACACAAATACAGTCATCGAGCTAAACTCTGTTACTTAGAGGCTGACATTTTGGAGATTTCCTTTTAATCCAAGTTTTACTGTACACCTGTTGCCATTGTCAGTTATTTTAGCAAACATATGCTCAACTGACATAAGGATAGACACTTAATGTCTAACATCACGACCAGCTAACCCAGCTGATACAGAGCTTTAGTTTATGCCCACAAGAATCTAAAAAAATACATGTGGATAGGAAACTACAAGTTTGTGTCCCACATACATGTTATTTCCTGTTTTCTCCTGTCTTCTCCATGTGTGTCTATGATTGAGGGCCTTTGAAAGTCTATTCTAGTGTCCTATTGATGTGTTTTCTGTCACAAGGCTGAGCACTTGCACGGCCAATGGATTCTTTTCCCCTCAGTGTTTGATGTGGCCTGATAACAGGCCCAAGCCAACGGGAGAGGCAGAGGCTATGGGAAAACACCATTTATACCACAGTCCATTCATTTTAATTTAGCCAGATGATGTAATGCTGATCAACAGACAGGAGAGAATGTAAAAATCACTGTGTGTGTGCTGCAGTGTGTATGTGAGGGAGGAACATGTGTGTGTGTGTGCGTGTATATATGTATGCGTGTGTGCATAAGTGCTTGTGTGGGTTATCAATGCATCCATTATCCATTGCTTCAAACATGTATTACGCACATCTTTAAGATTCCTTTGAAGACAAGTCATGTTTCTTATGCTTTTACTTTGAAGGGTATATATGTACATCTGTGTTGTAAATAAATACTTTTTGTTCAAATAACAGAACTCATAACTAGTCTCACATTATCTTCTTATATACTGAGCTCAAATTAAAAAAAACAAAAAAACAAAACCTTATCATACCCATACTTGACTTACTGAATATTTGTAACAAAAAACTAACATGTACTCAATGCCTGAGTGGTTCTGCAGAGATCAGCCTTAGAGACAAAATATGTTTACATGTCAACATATGCCCACTGAAGAACGCAGAGAGGCCCATCTATAGTTAACAGAACATGCACTTAAGTTAACCTTACTCCCATTGCTGTGGATAATGTGCAGCTAATGCATGCGTTATGCTGTAATTTTCTTGCACATGGAGAGATGGGAGGTGAGGAGAGAGGGGCTCGGTAAGAAAGCGAATTATCCGTCATTTAACATTAAAATTCATTTAGATGAAATGGCTACAAACATGTAAATGGGGAGATTAGTTCTCCCTCACGCCTTGTTGCCCGCAGTCAAGAGGCAGAGCTCGAAGCCCTGCGCTCTCCAGCCGCTGTTGTCTCCGGGATACACTTCACTTAAGGAGGCAGAAGCTGAGCCGAGGAACGACAAGAGAAGAAGACCCAAGCGACTTTTGTCTAATTGATATGTTTCGAAGAGCAACTCTGAATCCCAAAGTCAGAGTCTGATTTTTTTTTCTCCAAGGTACAGAACAAGAGAGAGTCTGTTTTATCCATAACAATATGTGCGTATAAATCAATACTCTTCCCTTCTCCCGGTCTATCTCTGCTCCGTGATACTATTGTATTTTTACAGCCTTTGCCGAAGTAAATGCTATTTACACTAAAGGAGAAAAAAGGAAAAAAGACACGCTCTTAAAAAACCCAGGCGACGTTTTAATTGCTTCGCCTCTCCACCATGGCTGGAAAATCCGAGGCTGTGAAATGTGAATTCCTGAGCCTGTGGCCGCTGGGAGCTGTGGAGACAGAGGAGAAAGCCCATGCTTGACTGCCCTCTTTAGGGAGGCCTGGTAACTGTCCGGGCAGGGACGTTTGGAGATGGCGCACAAGTACCACCTCTCCTTTTACGCACGGACGTAAACCGCACCAAAATGCGTTCAATAGTTTGATCAAAGTCTGGGGACCTGGGAGAGACACAAAAGAATGTTTGTGTAACCAGGTTAGAGCTTCAGCTGTAACAAATGAACTGTCAAAAAATAAAAATAAAAAAGATAGAAAGCTTTTAATATTTAGTTTGGCCCGACGGTTAAATCAGATTTTTTCTTTACACGCCTCCCAGGAAATGTGTCGGTGAGAACATATAATTGCTACAGCCATGGAAATATTATTTGAAGAATTTTATTAAGGTTAAAGGCTCAAGCAGATAAGCGACTTATTAATAAGATCCTCAACTGTGATTAAAAAAAAGACGCTTTATTAAAAAAAATATATATACATTTTTGCTTTGCTTAATTTGTTTTTTCTTAACGCTGTTGCCTTTGAACCTATTTTTAAAGTCAGATTTTTACAATTTCAACACTAACTGAATATCATTATTGTATTTTTTATGTGCAAAACAGGGGGAATACTTTGATTTTTTTTCCTACAGCTGTGTAGCATATCGTTTTTATTATCTAAAAATATTATTATTATTTTTGTTTTATCAGGACTGTATGTTGTGTCGTATAGAAAAGATTTTAGGGCCTAAACAGTTTAATCACATCTGACCTATATTTAAAACTTTTGAGTGGTGAAAGCAAAGTTGTTCTATTTAAAACATAGATTCTTCTGTAAACAGTATGGGAGTTTAGAACATGAAAATACATTTTAAAAAATCAGGTTAATAATGATAGTGTTGGCGTGCAGAGTTTCTCTTTCAAACAGACACAGTGTGACCGCGGAGTGAACTGTCAGAGTAATGAATGGAGCAGAAATGTGTTCCAGAGCAGTGGAGGTGCCCAGACAGGCCTGTCTTCCTCCCACAACAACGCAGATATGTATGCGTCTTTATGGCTGAAACAGGGACGTGGAAAAGTAACGGTGTGCCTCATGTTCTGTGCTAGTCACTACACAAGCCATGACAAATCTCGGCGGCAGAATGTGTGGAGGCTTATTAATTCAGATCACTCGCTCGTTCCTCTTTGCTGAACGCCGAGGCCTGTCAACACACATACACAGAAAAGAAAAAAAAAACTCGAAAATCAGCTTAAATCTTTTATTTTTGTATTTATTTATTTTTTACTCCATTCAAAAAAAAAAAAAAAAAAAGTTTGACTACTTGAAACATTTTTTACGTGAAATATTTGCCCCTGTTGGAAACCGTGCGTAACAGATTCGTACTAAAATTGCATTTAATAAAATAATATTTGCATGTGTTTTTGGGACAATCACGACCTCGACTGATTCACTTTAGAGTCTGAGTCTGTTCAAGTCAAATTCAATGGAAAAACACACTGAGTTTTATAGAAATATAAGGAATGAGCTAGAGGATTTTATTTCAATTTATTTTTCCACAGGAGAAACATGAATTAAATATTAATCGTGAAATGGGCAAACAATGTAAATGTGTAAATGTGTAAAACTGCCTTTCTCACATTTCATAACTACAAAATTGTCTAAATCTGAACAGACAATACGAAAAACAATCAATAACCCATAGTTTCCAAAGCGAAAATCATTACACAGGAAATACCCACATGACCCAGATGACATTTCAATATCTGGTCTACTTTATTAAATCAATATACGCACATACACATGAACACAACCTAAAGCATGCAGTCTGGAGTGGCCTCAGCAGGACAAACTTCTGCAGCCTCCCCAAACCTCCACCTTCAGAGGTCGGACGGCAGCTGGTTTTGAAACAAAAGATGGAGGAAAATAGGAGGGAGAGGAGGAAAAAAAAAAAAAAAAAACCAAAAATCTGTTGGTAGGAGAAAGAGAGAAAGAGAAGAGAGGAGGACTGTTGAGCGGGGGCCATTTTGGATGTCATCTGTCTCCTTGGCGACGGGGCCCCGGCCCTCAAAAGCCCCTTGGGCGCACGGATTGTTTGAGAGGAGCCCGCTATTTTCTGCAGCATCATTTATCACTGTCACCACATAATGATTCCCCTCGCAGCTCCTTATTGATGTTTGTAATTGCATTATCTCATAAGGGGGGATGATCAATGGAACCGAGAGGAGCATCGAGGGGTCAGGAGATGCAGGATTGCTGTTTGTCCATTTAATGCAACCAGTCTCTCATTATCTGTAGCCTCTGTGCGTTCAGGCTAAGTAACGTTTGGTCTGCTCTCCTCTGAGGTTTCACAGAGAGGAGAGGAAGAAGAGGAGGAGGAGGAGGAGAAGGAGGGGAGGGGGTCGTTTCATTTGTTTAACCCCAAGCCAGTGCAGATAAAAAATTAGAAATGCAAAAGAGAAAGAGGAGGAGAAAAGAGAGAGAGAGAAAGGAGACTGTGAGTAACGTGATTAACCGTCATGTTATTAGTTACATTAAGTCTAAAAAAAAAAAGAGTAAAAACGCACGGCTCTCATTCAGTATCGGTCTCGTGGCCAAATGATTAAATATCGACAAGAACACGCACACAGGGAGAATAAATACTAGAGTGTTTTAATTCTGGTTTGCTTGAGTAGAGGCATTGTGTTTGTGATGATAAAGTTTTATACGGATGAAATGCATCTGAGATCAGCCAAGTCCGTGCTGTTTTTGGAGGTTTGTGTCGAAGGGGGGATGAAGTCATGAGATCCAGTTTCAGAGCTCACCGAGGCCCCTGCGTCAAACTGAACGCGATACTCTCCCTTTCCAGACGACTTTAAGGAATACCGACATAATTACTGTGAGTAACTACCAGTACTCCAAACCTCTGGCATAAACAGGTGACTGGAGAGGGGTGAAGAAAATACAGAAGTATTCTCAAAAATATTGCACTTCTTTTTTTTTTTTTTTTTTTTACAAGTGCATAATATCTGAGTTGAAGTTTGAAGCCTGTAGAAAAAACGCAGCAGTTACGCAGCGTTTTTTTTTTCAGTTCTAGTGAGAAGCAACAATTACTTTCATTCCACTTAAAAACCTGTTTCTTTACATTTCTGGAGTCAGTGTAGAATATCTTCAAATTACAAGACAAAGGGGATACTGTGAGACTGAAAGGTGGGTTTACATTAGAGGAACTGGTTGAATCTGACAGTTAAAGAGGCTCTATCTGCAGACTGGAGCTTATTTAGAGCCTCTGCAGACGAAGGCGACGGCTGCGGCTGCAGGGGGACGTTCTGCAATATTGCAGTGAAGGCGCTGCGCGTCATGGCGCACAAGGGGACCTGTCAGCAGGTAGAAGTGTCGATATGTGGGCCAGCGGTAGGAGACATGCGTACTAGTGCGTGCCAGACCCAGCCAGTGATAGAGAGCTCCACTCGGAAGGAAAACTTGGGTAACAGGTAGATAACCCAGTGACTGCTTTGTGGAGAATTACGCACAGCTTATGTTCGGTTGGGAATGTTTTGTGGGTTAATGGTGGGTTGCCCCTGCTCTCCAGAGATACCCGGAGCTTAGAATAACACGCTTTTGGCCTCAGTGTTTTCCCTGCCTGTGCTGCCTGCTGTGGGGAGGGAGACACCGCTGGCAGCGCACCTTTCCAAGGCGGAGAAGCAAACCGCGGCTGGTTCAGAACTACTGATGTTTCTGTCAGCGCCTCCGACCTCTCCCTCTCTCTCCCTCTCCCTCCCTCTCTCTCTCTCCCTCTCTCTCTCTCTCCCACTCTGGAAGGTCACCTTGGCAGTGCCAGGCAGGGCAGGAGAGCCAGAGAAGCGGGGGGGATGTTTGCTCCTCAGCTCACCTGGTGTGGTCGGATCCAATAATAGCGCCCTTAACCCCCCCCCCCCCACACACACACACACACACACACACACACACACACTTTCACAACCCCCTTCCTCACCCCACCTGCTAGTAGATATATTAATACAGCTTTGCCACAGAGCAGAACATTATCCTCCAGCTTCACCTCTTTTCCTTGTGATGGTTTGATTTCTACTCTTCAGTTTTCTGTTTTCTTTGGTTTTCCTTCTCCATCCTCATCCTTATTGATAGGCGCGTTAATATTGTTCCGCGCATGTGCATGAATAATTCTAGAAAACAATGCTAGATGTGCTACATTGGAACTCTATTTAAAGCACAGTGAAGCTCTTACAGGAGATGTCAGAGTTTTGCTGTTCCTTCTGCTGTCTTGCGCAGTTGCGCGGCTGCAGACTGACTGCGTGGCCTCCAAAAGTAAACAGTGAGGAAGCAAGTCGAGACAGGACAGAGGGGCTGAATTCCAGCCACTGCACAATACTGATAAAGCACTGGCCCCGAGCCACGTCTTTCATTAGTTTATTTATATGTTGGGGCTACTTCACCATTCATCATACAATCCAATCTATCTGCTAATCTGGAAATGTGTTTGGGGTACTGGTGAGACTTTTTTTTTTTTTAAATATTGTTGGCTGCTTGGCCATATTGGCTATTTACTATAATCTTGTGAAAAGAGGTTGTCATTTTAGTGCTGCAGTGTTTAGTAGAGTTATTAAAGTTATTGTAGCAGCTGCCTGAAATTACAACACAGTAAAACACACAGACCGTATGCCCCCATTATTTGACAGTTCCAAACGAGGTTAAAAAAGACATTTTTCTATAAAAAATGTATTTCTTACCTTCCTATTTTGTGATGTTTTCAAATAAATAATAATATTAATAATACTATTTCTATTGGTATTTCCAAAAAAAAAAAAAGCTGAAAAAGTAGATAAGTGTTAACCACACTCTCACTGTAGTAACTGTTAGAAAAAGGCTGTGGATGTGCCACTGGTGCCACTTGTCTCACATATTCATCAGCATCAGATCAGTGATGGGTTGAAAAAATGTCACATACTCTCAACCTGTCAACTGGTTTCCACCTTCCAACTGTGACAATGTGTGTCCTTATCACATGTCTGCACTCACTGTTTTGTCTATTTTTTCTTTCCCTGCTTGAAATTACAGAAAAAGAAAATATCTTGGAGTGTAACAATGAAAGCAGCTTCAAATATGTCACTTAAATATAACCTCGATACAGTTTTAATTTGAGTAACATGAGAATGAAATAGGCTTAAAGACATTAGGTCTGAAAGACAGTGTTTTAACGGAGCCTATTTTCATTCTTACCTTTGATTACACCTTTCTCACAATTTTCCCTAATTAAGTCAAACTTTGATTACCACAAGTTTAACTGCCATATTCACTTTCCTTCGCACACATTTATGGAGCAAGTGTTGCACAATACTTCATTGTCTTTCAGTGCTTTTGTCAGTTAAGATATTTTAATTTAAGTGTACATGTTTAGTGGTAAGAATGATGTGATGTCTAGTCACTAATTTATTATTTTTTCACCAGTGTGAGATTGAACTATTTTGGTTTATATGTAAAATCTGCAGATCAAGGAAAAATAACCACAGATGTTGCATAAAGCTTTTTTTCATTTCTTTTCTTTTTTCTTTTAAGCTTTAAGATAATTATTTGCTGTTTTCCCAGTGGTCATCAGTGGCATTGCAATATACAAAACCAAAGAAATGCACTTCTAGATTAAGCCATTTGTTACAAATTGTGTCCAAATGTAGATATTTGAAACATGGTTATTGAAAATCAGCACCGGAAATAATTTATTGACATTATCATAATATTTCTGTCTTGTGCAAAACTTAAATAAGGTATGGAATATTTATATAATAGATGGAATATGCAGCACATGAAAATTCTCTGCTTAGCTTTAAGTATTGTTTATTTATGAAGGATATAATCTGAAAAGCAACAGAAGAATTAAGACTTTGGTTTAACGTATTCAACTTTGTTAAAGTTTTAATCAATGCTGTATTTTATTTACTATAAATATGGCCCAAATGTACACAGAAATATTAGGAGAGTTTTTCTTTATTTCACTGTCTGCATTTATTGCCAATTTTTACAAGTAACAACATTATAGATGAATGTTTTTCATATATGAAAACCAAATAAACTTCACATGTGTAGAATTGATGATAAATAGACTCACTTACAGAGAGGCAGCGTGTTTAAAACTCTTTTCCACACCAATTTTTCTGTCTTTTCTATGAACCCTGGGATTGCATCGCACAATTTCCTAAGCAAATTTCAGCCAGGGGAGAAAGAAGCGGTGGGGGCCTTGAATGTGCATGTCCCTGCAGGCCGACACTGTGCAGTGTTATGCTCAGTGCTGCACAATTTATGGACCATGGACAGTTTATAAGAAGCAATGTAGTCTATCAGAGAGGCAGTCAAACTGAGGACAGGGAGGGAGCGTTTCCATGCAGGAAGCTGTGTTTTGGAATAATATACGCCATGATAAAGATGTTTCCCCTGTGACGTAAAACAGCAGGGAGCACCAACGGCCACTTACTATTCCAACCAAATATGAAGGAGAGTTTTTGAGCTGCCACGGTTTTTTCCTCTTGTGTGAAATGTTGAGATGTTAAGACGGGAGCAGTTGTGGTTGCTTTATTTCGAAGTGCAGTCTCCAGAAATAATTTATGGTGGCATTTCATTCAGGATGTCTTTGATAATTATTGAAAAAAGCATAAATAGAATGTTTTGAGTACTGTGGTGATATGTTGTAATCAATGTTATGATTACTATCAATATAAATGCAAAACTATCTGCAGTTCCAGACACTGTAATTAATCCAAGATACCACTTTCCAGAAAACAAACTACAATTTATTAAATTTTCCTAAAATTCTCCATATTTGCTTCTATGACCAATGTAGTCTAGCTGCAGTGATTTATTTTTTCTTGATTTAAGTAAGTAAATGTTTTGGCCTTCACAAAATAGCACAAAGAGCATGGAACTTTAGGAAAATGCCATTAAAAAAATAACATGCTGTTTGATATTGAAATACAACCGACAGTTAAATTTAACATAAAACTTAGATCTCATAGAAAAAGATCAACTGTTATTGTCACACTTTAATGTTTATGTGTGTCAGGTGACATCTTAAACACATCAATGACTCCACCAAGGCCTCGATGAGACGTGACTTGCCCTAAAATAACAACGTTGACTGCAAAAGCCGAGAAAGAGCCAGAACAAAAGTGACAGAAGCTTAGAAATGATAGAGGGACACGAACGACTTCCCTCACAGGCTTGACATCTGTCAGGGCGTTGGTGTCGTCAAGACGACTTGTTATGCAAATGTCTGACGCAGCCCCGTGAGACAGAGACAGGCCAAAATGCAAGCTAGCTCAACATCAATGAAGACATCACTTGTCTAGTTGGGCGGAGCGTCCCTGTGCACTTAACCGTTCTATTCACCCATGATGTGGCTTTTAAATAAACTAGTGTGTCAAAGGGAGAAAAATCGAATATGAGGCCATTTTTCATCAGTACGAACAAACCGGCTTATGTTGTTTAATGTTGCTTATGGAGAAGATTGAACTGGAAAGTGGGAGACATAAGAGCACTGAAACAGAACTCCTAAACATGGAAGAGTTTTAACAATGTGCCTCTGTCATTATAAGCTACCAGTGTTTCAGCAGTTGTTTACGTACGCTGATGTGGGAAATCCTTGGCACTGAGATATCAAACACATCCATCTGATAAGAGGCTTGCGAGAGAGCTGCAGGCTCCGACATACACACAAACGTACACACACACACATACGATCATGCATGCTCAAGGCCAAATTGCACATAAACACACACTCCCTGGAATAAGCTCACGCTTGCATTATCGCAAATCCACACACACACACACACACACACACACACACACACACACACACACACACACACACACACATACAGAGGAGGTCTGCAGGTGTCACATGAAAAGCTGTTAGCGGTGCAGAAGCAGCTGAGGACATGGCTATTGTTAAGCTCCATGATGGATGAAGTAGAGGTATGTTAGTGTTAACCGACTAAAACACAGCTGAATTTATTAGGCTCAGGATAAGCAGGGTCATCACCTCCAAATGGAACACCAATGAGCCAAATACAGTTTTAAGCTAAATAACAAGCACTTGTGTGAGAAAGAAATGTCTGAAAATCCGAGTGGCGGTCTAAAAGGCATGTGTGTTTCTGATCCAGCTGTCCAAACGCTTTAAAGCAGCTAAATGTTCGCCTGCTAAACAAAGTCTGGATACACGTCCCTTCTTCTCCATGCAGTCGCTCAGTAAATTTAAGGATCTGAGATTGTGAAGATGCGGCTATTTGTCCCTTGCGACTGGGTTCTGTTTGCATAGTCTTGGTAGAAAAGGTTCAAGGCTCTGTGTCACCCATGAGAATACAACGTGTAACAGATAGACGGGCTTGATAGTAGTCGTCTGGCTGAGGTTGGAGGCCTTTAGTTTGTCCTGTGCTGTTGCTGGTTATTTATTTAAACCACTATCAAACTATTTAAAGGAGTTCAAATCATTTTCATAGGATTTGTTTATAAAAAAAAAAGACAGAATTTTTAAGAAACGTCCATAATCCTCATGCATTACTGTACTTTAGGTATCATAGCTTTTGTGCTTTTGAATGAATTCTCCTATTGTTTAGTTTTTCTTGGCCTTTTTTTTTTTTTTTACTATTTTTGGACACTTTTATTATGCATAGATCTTTAAACACATGCATAATAACAGACCTTTTTTCATCCATCATACCCATAATAGCTATTTACATAATCTGTGTTTTGGTGCTGCACATATTTTCTGACATTATGTTGATTATTTTTGTCACTTTCTCAGAATTTCTTAATGTATGGAACAACCAGGGTCAATGTCCAGTCAGAGTTGGGGTTATATAATATTTACTCATTGCCTGCAACCAATACAGTGATTTATGGAGTATTTAGTGTGTTGCTCTTTTGCTGTTCCAGTCTTTATATCTGCTCTGTTCTCCTTATTCGCTTCCAGGTTAGTCGGTTTGTTAAGTAAAGTTCAACAACCATTACGTGAGTTTGATTCTTTTTTTTTTTTTTGCAGTTCCTTTAACAGATTTTCCTCATTTTTTGGTGCATAAAACCATTAGATTCAGAATCTACCTGAATATTCTCCTACATTCAGCCTCAGCTCTTCAGTGCACAAATAATGGAGTATATTTACACGACAGTATACCTTTTAGATTTTTTTTTTTTAATATCACAAGAATAAAAGACTACACAGATTGCCAGTCTTTCTTCTGTTACTTCCTGTATCTTTGATGGTGTCGGTTAAGTTTTTAATGAAATACATCTATCTATCTATCTATCTATCTATCTATCTATCTATCTATCTATCTATCTATCTATCTATCTATCTATC
>JAPTYQ010000008.1:14942342-14956767 GCA_029814465.1 Ostorhinchus cyanosoma
ATCTATCTATCTATCTATCTATCTATCTATCTATCTATCTATCTATCTATCTATCTATCTATCTATCTATCTGGGGTTTCTTCCTCCTCTTCTTCCTCGGTGACCCTGGTGGTACGGGGCAGTGGTCGACCTTGGCTTCTCTTCGTTATGGCAGCGAGCCTGTTAACAGCGGCCGTGAGTTGTGGCCTGGCGTTAAACTGTGCTCCAGCCACAGTCAATGTTTATGTCTACCAATCAAATGCAATGTGTTTATGTTATATGGCATTATGGACAAGGAGGCTCTCTAAAATACGCTGGCTGGAGGAATGCGGTTTATGGTCCGTTGAGCATCGGAGAAAAATGAAGCGTCACTCGACGATGAGGAACAGAAAAGCTGATTTAAATTTGTTTGGGTTTGACAATGTAGATACAACTCAACGATGGAAATGGAACGCATGAGGCCAAAGTAAAGAGGAGGAGGCGTAGCAGTTAAATACTATCAAATCAATTAAGCATGTTTGAGGTGACTCGGTGAAACTCCTTTAATGGGAGTCTGTTTTGTTAAAGGAGTGATATTTTGCTGTTTGAAATGGAGGTCTGTGGTCTACATTAACTGTAAATGCTCTGCTTGGGTCTGAATTCTTCATTAATTCAACTTCGCAGGTCCATCTTCAACCCTATTTCTGAGTAATGACACCAGAAAGGTCATTTTGAGCGCCGGCCCTTTAAATGCAAATGAGCCACTTCATGCCCCGCCCCCTCCAGGTTGTTAGCTGTGCTGCTCTGTCCTGTTCAGCCACTTGTGTTCGTTAATACAAGCAACAACTGAACATTTTCGGTAATCGGCTCAAAGTTTGGACATGTTTTCAGTTTTTACTACAACCGCTGCTGCTGATAAACAATTCTGTCGAACTCAGAGAAATATTCTTTGGAAGTTTTGACGTTATATGTGCAAATGTCGTAACTAGTTATAAAATGTTACAAATTCCGAAGGAATTGAAACAGGTTGTAGAAATCCACTTGATCGTTCCCAGAATGAATATGAACACGTGTAGGCTTCAAATAAACAAATAATAAATGAACCAAAGACTAATAAAAGTGGGTTTTAGCAAAATATGACTCCTTTAAGAGTTAAAGATATGTGAAGAATTCAAGAAATTTTGTGATTCCATCGACTGCGACTCCTCCACATTCACCTCCTCTGAATGGGCCTCAGATCGTGTCGCTATGCCGTCACAAATCAAATACTACACCAAGGATAAGTAGCATGAAATGTCCAGGAAATCACAGGTTTATCTCATTAATAAGTGTTGTGGTGCTTTGAAACGGTCGTGTTGGTGTTCAGCTGAAGACAGAGTCCCTGGCTTTTACTCAAAAGCTCTCCATGAACATTGTGTCTGTGTGTGTATTGACAGATTAAGCCAAAGATTAGGCATCTCCTTCCTGCTTTGCTTTAAACACAAGTGTCTTTGTGAGTTGTGAAGACGTGTGGGGACTCAAGCTGTTTTGTCCCTAACACAGAGCAAACACACACTTAATCCTCCTGAATACAGGGACTTGACATCAATTTGTCCCTGTAGGGGAGGGGCCCCGGGCCAAGTCCCTTAAACCTTCACTCCTCCTTTTTCTATCTTTTCTAAATGTTTTTGTCTTGCTCTGTTTTTCAGGCTTTTCTTAATTTAAATGCTCAAAACATCTGGGTGTAAGATAGTGACTGGCCACTTTTTCCTCAAGAAGGACATGTGATGTGTCCTTGAGCAAGGCACTTAACCCCAAATTGCTGCTGAGTGGTAAGAAGAAGACTGTGGTTACATTGGGCAGCTTTCCATGAATCAGCATCTGCCCACGCTGGAAATGTTCCACACACTGTTGCTGTAAATGGGGATAAGTTTCACCTTAAATGACTCAGGAAACTGCCTTGTGATAATGTGATTGTTGTTTGTCGTTTTAATTTGGGGAAAAAAAACCAACACAGCGATAAGAAGTCACAGAGAGTTTCTACTATCTGATTTAAAGTCATTGAACAATGTCCCCAATTGAAAAAGCACAAGCCAAGTTCAGTTTGTTGGATGTAAAAAAACCAAACAAAACTGTGAATTCTAAAAAACATGTGCTTTAAACACAAAACAAGTTGTTGAAAATAGTCTATCTCCAGCTGTGTTGTCATGTTGTGACCATGTGAGATAATGAGAAGGCACTTACCAACAAGTTTTGAAAAACAGGCTACACCCAGATCTGGCTCTGAGAATGATATCTATCTTCTTTCACCGCAGTTTTCTCAGGAGAGATTAAAAAGAGATCTGTTCAACATTAATTGAGGACATTAATCAGAATGAAGTATGATGCAAAATGACAAAATCTGACAAAATCATGAAATATGTGTCCAGTATTTTCTTTAGGTCAATGTGACATTTTAATATCTTTTTTTTTTTTTTTCACCATAACCAGCGAAAACCTTAAAATCTACTAAATTTGTTTACTTTCTTGACACTCCTGGTTGATCTGTTTTGTTTGAGACATATGTAAGACGATTAAAGATCCCTGTGACAATCATTTGTTGTGACTGCTATCATTACTCATACGCACTAAACTGCTCATCGTCCCCATAAAATTGTTTTTGTTGCAGAAAAGTAAAAAGCATCATTTCCTGTTTGTCACAGAATTTTCCCTCAGAAAAAAAAAAAAACCAAAAAAAAGACGTACCAGGCGTGTGGTGGTTGGAGCAGCAGATGTGAACTTCGTGGCTGGATTCATTTTTGCGTTGCGTCAGCTGGTCATAGAGTAAGTAGCAAAAGGGACAAATATCAGGAAAATG
The DNA here is from genome assembly GCA_029814465.1 of Ostorhinchus cyanosoma. NCBI lineage: Eukaryota > Metazoa > Chordata > Actinopteri > Kurtiformes > Apogonidae > Ostorhinchus > Ostorhinchus cyanosoma. The sequence continues at coordinate 14,945,137 of JAPTYQ010000008.1, forward strand.
GGACTTTTTCTCCTTGACTTGTCATTTTGCCATCATTCTTTGTCTCCATCATATGTACAATGGAAGTAATAAAACAAAACCAATGACTTTTCCATTGGTCCCTCTTAAACATCTTCCATTTATCATGAAACTTTCAAAAACATCTGCTTTGGAAAAAAAAAATCCCCAAGTTCATCATTCAGTACATCTCAAAGACAGAGGATTGATGCTGTTAGAGTTTTATCATTTTGTCAATCACTGGCATCAGTTATTTGTTATCGTCCTAAAAAAAAAAATAAAAAAAATACCATTTTGTTGTTTTCATTTTGCCATCGGTCTTCTTGTGATAATATCTGTCCCCTTTATCAAACAGTGAATATTTCATTTTGAAACAATATTTGTCCCCCTCATTTCTTCGTCTCCATTCCACCTCTGTCCTTCATCCAGATGCCTCCGTCTCGACTAAAAGCAAAATGGATCAATTTTCTTGCCTCTCCACTTTCTCCTCCATTCTCTACCTGCATCCAAATCTTCTTCCATTCGGAGTTGTATGCCACAGATATAAATCCTCACAAGGTGGTTTGAGACAGCGTGCAGTAACTCATGTCACCAGTGGAGCTAAATCTGAGCACAGCGGACAGCATGATGCAAGCATGCTGGAGATATACGCAGAGGGATTTATTGTGGTGTATTTCATCAAAGCTGGACTTGGTCTGATGTCTGTTTTGCACTTATGAACTGGAGTGTCTGAAAAAAACACAGGGACAATGTTTTTTTATTTGCCATGAGAGCATTTAAAAACAGACTGAATAAAGTGTAGAGGTAAACAATCTTCTATGTTTCTGTCATTGATTTGTCTGTATGTTATTGGTCAGTTTTCAGATGAAATTGAACTTGGGAGTTTTACATGGGATTTATTCCTTTGACACATTTATGTAAAAGCTGTGAAATTAGGTGAGGAATCGCGTTTCTGCAAAAGACAAATAAAAAAAGATACGTTTCTGCAAAAGACAAATAAAAAAAGATACATGTTTCTGCAAAAGACAAATAAAAAAGACTGTATCAGGTACACAGCAGATACATGGTGAATGAATTGCGTTATAAAGCAGGAAAGACGAGCATAATTAAAACACACCCACACATGGAAATCATGCTCTGAGTATTTAAAGATCCTGGTGATTAAAGTACTGAGGTTACATTTTTGGACAATTCAAGATGAGCATATAAACATGTATTTATTTAGCAAAGTCCACCCTATGGAAATCTTAAAGACATATTTATGTGACTTTAGTATTTTTAGCACCAGGGTCTTTATTTGAGGACTCACAGTGACATAAATGTAATATTAGGAGATGCTGTAAAGTTTTCAATTCACACAAAAATAGATTCATAGGATATTCTTTACTTGTACTTAAGTGATAGAAAACTCAAGAAACTGGAATTTGCTTCAGTCTTTCCCTAGACTATGATCTATACATTATAACAGACTAATAACGTGTGTTTGAAATCTAAAGCATATTTTGATCTCACTGATTTATCACATGGTCTCTTTTCAAGTTAATTCAGCATGAATTCATGCCATTTGGTCATATGTGCTGATGATATTTAGAAATCTGCTGCATGAAAGATGAATCAAATGGTTCTCGTGCGTTTTCCATCAACAGGTCACTAAAACACATGTGAGGAGAAGGGGGAGAAGGAGAGAGGTCGATGGGAGGTCATGGACAAAGACATACATGTGTTGAAGCAAGTAAATATATTTCTGGAAAAATAAATTCATGCAAAGAGGTTTAAACTGTAATCACCAGAAACATAATCTCTGTAATGAGGGATTCATGTTCAGAGTCCTTCATATAGTTGACTTTTCTTGCTTTAACTGTAACATGCTAACAGGTCAAAGAGCATTTCTAGCTTCACTGCTATACACTGAATTTAGAAAATACTGAGATGGTCCATGTGGATCTGAAGATAAAGATAAGAAAAATCCATCTCTGGCTCAACTTCTACCGATTTATGCTCCAAACCTTTTTTTTCCCTTTCTTTAGAAGACTAAGAACAACTCAAACAGTGAACCCGCGGGGTGAGGCAGAGGACACGGTGTCTTGTAAAACATATGCACTTAATATTAGGGCCATAAAACTTGTAAAATTAAAAGCTATTTTGGAAAATAGAAAGAGAAAAATTTATGCGTCTGGCTCTGGATAGAGGTTGTTTTATCTTGGGGCAGCAAGGGCCCGCCAGGGCACAGGTAACGACTGTCAACAGGAGAGCGAGGGGGGGCAGTTGGCTGTGAGACTGCATGCTCCCCGTGTTCAGCCAGATGTCCACATGTGTGACTGGGTTTCCCCTTTACTGTCGGCCAGAGTGGCCCATGTCAAAGTTTTGAAAGACTGTGTGAGAGAGAGAGAGAGAGAGAGAGAGAGAGAGAACCAACGTCTGTTCTTAATTACAAAAAGAAGAGAAAAAAGTATGAAATCCTGGAGGTTTAGGCATTTGCTTACATTTAGACTTGAGTCACAGCTATGCAAGGGTAGCTACCGACACACAGAGCGCCTTCCTGACGACAAGGGGGAAAAATGAGAGGTGAAAAAAATACAAAAACAATGTGCACAAAGTCGAGTTGATTGAAAAGCTGCAAAAAGCAATTATGATTGTGAGAATGTGCAGACCCCTCTTCTTAGCAGCCAGCAAACATCGTAAATCGCGTGGCAGTCTCTGTTTACATTGCGTTGACCTCTGGGTGCCCTCTGGGCTCCCCATGCCCTCAACACTGTTGACATACATACACATGGAGGCTGTTCATGGACACATACTGTATACATGACTTTCAAATGTTTTCATTTTGTTTTCTTTCGACTGCATTCTGTTGATGTAACATTTATTTACCTGTTAAGTTTTTTGCCATCAGGTTTACTTTGCCTTCTCTCTCAGTTTGATTTATATTTGACATGAACTGGTTCAAGTTGCCCTCTGGATTATTGACCACAAGCAGAACCTGCAGGTGAGAAAGAGTTTGGTTTGAACCCTGTTTCCACTAGATGCAGTGGACCAGATTGTGTTGGTTTATTGGTGTCCAAGAATCACCTGCTGCTCAGCATCTGGAACAAGTAAAGCCCGACTGACCAGTGCTTGTCCTACACTGTGTAATGCTGAAACTAGTCCCATGTTAGCATTCAAAGCTTAGCACCTGATGGAAAAATAGGAGCAGAAAAAAGGTGAATCCAAGTCCAGTGAATGTCACCACTACAGAGATGTGTGTGTTCCATACAAACATTAATGAACCACCTCTCAGAACCACTGTCATATTCAGGTAATTTTTATGTAAAGTCTGTTTTACCTTTGATCGAATAATTTGTCAGTGTCAGGAAATGCATGACATCTGCTCTGAGCTTCACTCAACATCTTCCTTGTGCTTTTGAAAGCTCTTCAGTTGAACTACTTTGGTGTAAACTGGAAAAGATTTAGTGTGAGCTAAAAGCACAATTTCAATTTATAGTTTAGAAAGTCTCAGATTGGGAGTGTGTAAAATAATTTCAGATTATTGTGCCTATTCTTATGTGAGCGACTGTTGGTCCGTACAGACTTTCACTGTATGTGCATCGACCCAGCATGACTCTGAAAGACCATTATGTTTTGAAATAATAAATACACACAGCCTTTCACTCTATGTCTACGAGACACACACACACCAACGGACATGCTCTTAACATACACCTCTGCACACCTCAGCACGGCCAAAATGCACTAAAAATTTACGACCTTAACATTCCTGCAGGGTCAAGCAATTTATCAAATCCTGCACATTCTGGTTTCAATTACACAGCCGATTGTGGAGAGCGGTTATTTTAGCAGGTTCATTTGGCCCAGTAGGGGAGGTCGAGCCTTTTTGCTTAACACTCCATCCCTTGAACACAACCGGGCATTACTTTGCCGACAGATGTGTTCGGCCTCCGCTCTGGATGGTGCAGATGGCAAGAGAGAAATTGTCAGGATGCTAGAAAGTGAGCAGATGAGCCGTGGGTGTCATCACAGAGCTGTCTGTCTTAATTTCTGTTCTCCTTTTGTCTTTTCGCTCTTCCCTCCTCGCGGCCCTTTTCAGGCAGACTATCATCCTGCTTGTTCCTTCCTTCAGCTTCTCTCATCTGTCTGAAGCTTCATGATGATGAACAGTCATCTATCTGCTTTTTGCTCCCGTCTTTATCCGTCTGTAAGTTTCTCTTCCTGTCCTTCTCTATCCTTTTCTCTCCCACGTCAGCCTTCTCTATCTGACTTTCTTGATCTCTTCGGCCCTTTTTCTGCCTCACACCCTCTCCTTTCCATCTCTCCTCTCTCGCTCTCTGTGGTAGAGTGGTGATAAATCCCTATTTTATTGCTGGAGAATTCCTCTCTCCCTGCAGGGCTGACAGCTCCCCACGTTCTAAGACACTGCTAGGACCAAACCCAATCCTCCCTCCCTCCATCACTCCATCTCTGCCTCCATCTGGCCCTGATTACTGGGAGAGTGGAAGGGTGGCGGAATGGGGTGGGGGAGAGATGGTTGAGGCAGGCATCACACCATTACGCCATGGGAGAGGAAGGGGAGATGGAGGGAGTGGATGATGCACAACACGTTGGTATTGAGGGAGAATAAGAAAGTGAGGAATAAAATGGAGGAAGAGTAGCAAAATGAAGGAAAAGAGCCGCGACATCTACGACAGCCAGGTGCTTTATTGAGAAACTGTATCCCATATTTGCTCCAGTTCAGTTGCTTTACTTTAGGTAAGAATATCATGGGACCGGACATTTATTACAAGATTTAGCACCAAAAAAAAAAAAAAAAAAATAGTTGATGGATATGGAATTTGTTTTTTCAGATGAGATTATTTAAGGAATAACGCTACAGGAGCATGAAAACAATGGATAAAAAAAAAATAAAAAATTCAAAGTGATAAAAACTATATAAAGAAGTACGGCCATGTTCTCACGTTGACTGTAAAGCAAAGAAAGCACCAGGGTGATGGATGTTCTCCTTCAAGCAAGACAAGAAAAATGTCAGTTTCCAGTGGTGTGAGCAAGAGAGATGATTACAGAGTGAGTTAGTGAAAGAAAAGAAAAGAAAAAAAAAACAGGAAGATGGTTACATATTTTTTAAGCCAACATCTCGGCTCTGTTACTGTACATCCTTACTGTACATATGTAGAGTCTGATGGGGAAAACGCAGCCTGTGATATAATGCCTGATGTTTCATACTTAAAGCTTGAAACAGATTGCAGAATTGAAGTTCATGCAGCATAAAGTTTTGATTAAACATTTATAAGTGGCTTAAAAATGTCTAATGTACATTATGCTAAATTGCTCGGGGTTGATCACCGCAGCTGAGTCCTGCAAACATAATTGAAAAGTGATAATAGGCATCATTTGGGTGGGAAGTGACTAAATAGAGAGTAGATTTTTTTGGTGTGTGTGTGTGTGTGTGTGTGTGTGTGTGTGAAGAATTTGTGTATATGTGTGTATATGTGTGTGTGTCCTGGCAGCCTGACTCGCAGCAGCAGGTGCCAGAGAAGTGAGTAATAAACACAACTGCTTTGGACAAGCTGGCCTCTCACATCAAATAATGTGTTTTGGCGATGTCCACCTCAGCTGTTCACATGAACAACACTCCGCAGCACCGAAGCCTCTCAGGAAAACACATCTAATTAATATCACAGATTCTCACAGAGAGCCGGGGTTAGATGGAAAGACAGGAAGCTCGCTTTGATTTTGCTGCGGAAATAAGATTCCCGCACTTCTGTATGCAATGCAGAATTTATGAAGCGTTCTGTAAATTAAACACAGAAAAGCATTTTAATTACCATTATCTTAGACATGAACCGGTGTTACATTACCTTACATCACTTCCATTACATTATCAAAGAATTTACTTCCTCTTGTGTAATTTCTCAAGTGTTTGCTGCTGCTTTTTTGGTGGATATAAATATCAAGCCAGCTAATAAAAACCCTTTTAAAACCCCTCTGGATCTACACATAAACAGTGTTATCTACGAGAAGCAGTGCCATTTCACATTAACTTTTCCTTTCATTGGGTTTTCATGCAACTAAAAAAGTATCATAACACCAGACTTAATTGTGGATTCTCTTTTTAATTATTTAAATGTATGTTTCCCAGTATTAAACACTAAAAAGTAATGTTTTTGCAAATATAACAGGATAAAAAAAAAAGATTTGATATTTTTCTCCTGCAAAGACCATCAAACAAGACGTTGCTGACTAAGCTTTAAGCTTTACGTTAGATATGAATCACCGGCTCCCAATCTCACCCCCCAGCTCCATTGCTCTCCAGCCACCTCCACCAAAATAATCAGGATAATTTCTATTCATTATTACACCTCCATTTATCTGCGAGACGAGACATGGGGAGGACGGGGTATAACTCTGAGGAATAACAATACCATTAAAAAGCCTGTGCGGCAAATATCAATCATTGTTGCCGTTAATGTCCCTCCAGCCTATTCAGATGGCCTCTCTCTTTTCCTAATGTCCACCCATCTGTGTGTGTGTGTGTGTGCATGTGTGTGTATAAGTGTGTGTAAGTTTGTGGCTGTTATATTCAAAGCCCTTTAATCAACAGTCGCTGCATCTGGGCCAGATAATGAATGGCATTGTTTATAACCTCACCCCTGTATCGGGTGATAAATGCATACGCGTCTAATGCTATCATTTGAATAAGAAATGAGATTGTGCTTTATTTTAATATCTAGGAGAGCTTGTGTTAATATGAATTTCTTGCTAAAGTTAGGATGATGATGATGATGATGATGATGATGATAATGATGGTGATGATGTTGTTCAGATGGTCAACCAGCCAATAGAGGGAAAATGAAGTTATGAAGTGTCTGTTTTTGATTTATAGGCTGTGAAAATAAGATGTAAACAAGATTAGTTAAAAGCAGGGAGAAATACATTCATCTGGTAAAAAAAAAAACAAAAAAAACCTAAATGTGACTTACTCTAGTTTTCACTAAATCCATCTACGAAAATGTATTCTTTCACACTGTGCCAAAACTCTTTTCCTTTCACACATATTTACTAAATGTGTGTTGTGTGCAACTCAAATGTCTACATATCTAGGAAGCAAATTTAGCCTAAAATATCTTCGAAAAATTATACAACAGGTGCTATAAAAATAATATCACATTCATTTTAGATGAAATATTGAATGTGCTGATTGCTAAATGGAATAAAAAAGGGTTTGTGTCTCTAACTTTGACCACAAATCAACATTTTTTTTTCTTCCAAAAAGCATCTCATAAGATTTCCCCACTGCACTTCAGAATTAATGCACTAAGACTGAAATATATGTACTAAAAAAAGGCATAAAAATGGACTAATTTTTCAGGTTTTCAGGCCTTAAATTAAACACTATATAGAAAATATGTTATTTTTTTGTTTTATCAAGAGAAACTTAAAATGGGGACAATGACCTTTTTTTTTTTTTAAATCAGAAAAGTCTTACTGTTAACATCATCTAACATGTTGTCCCACCACAGATCACTGAAGATTTTTCTTAAATTAAACAAATATATTTAGAGGTGACAAGAATAATCACTTTCCACAGTGGCTTGTGCAACAAATTTAACAATGGGAGCAGAAATAAAATGATTTATGTTACGACAGCTTCTACTAAAAAAAAAAAAAAAACACAGAGGAAAATCAGTGCAGACAGTTTCCTGGCACTATTTACTATTTCCTCTGTGACATTATCCCACTGGAATAGCAGTGGCGCGGTGTTACAACCCTGCGTGTCGCCACAGTGGAATACAGACAGAAAACAGCTCCACGCTCACTACCCAGGGACGCCGGCCGTTCAAATCTTTGACAGTTTCTTAGCAGCTCCTGGTCCTTAAACTGTGAGAGATTCCAGCGACAGATAGGAAACCCCCACCCGCCTCCAGCCCCGTACCAGGCAGAATCATTGATAAAGACAGCCTTTCAGGGATGACACTGATAGCTGCTCCAAAACCATTCAAAAAGTGATTTGCCTGCCATTTTAGCCACTGCTGCCCTCTTTATGATGCACACGTGTCCAGGAAGACAACGAGATTGGTTAGACAGGGAGAATTAGGTGGGACCTCACAGGGACACAAATAGATATTCACATTTTTCCTCAATTTATGCTCATGAAAGATCAGATGCATTTAATCGGCACATTATTAAAAATCTGAGTGGATCTATTGAAAGTAATTGTATTTTTTTTCCCCCAATTCAATTTCATGTCATTTTTGGAAATCAATCTTGCAGCGTTGGCAGAATTTACTGTGAAGGGACATGATTTACACCATTTGGCTGTTTCTTCGAGCACTGTGAAAACTCAAACCGTATATCATTCTACGTATCATCCTGTATTTATTTTTAAAGCCTTATTGTTAAACAGGAGAAGATGTTAAAAATTTCACCTTCGACTAATGAGAAAATTCTGAAATAACACTTGGTAATATTCACGTTACGTAAAATGATTCTGTTACAGCTCATTTTTTTCTGTGATGCTCGGTAGATTTCTGATATGAGCATCGTTTGCTGTTTGTCTGAAAACGTCTTAACCGGATTTAAGTTGGAAAACCACATCAATTTTTCAATTTACAAGAGAACCTTTTCAGAAAATTCCTTAGTTTGCAGAGACACTAAAGTTGATCATCGGAGACAGATATTTTAGTGGCTAACAAAGCATTCATGATCATTTTAATTTAGTGCATTTGAAGGCCAACTGAGACATGCGACGTAGACATGCTTCTCCTCTGTGCTCCTGCATCGCTTTACCCCTCCTCTCTCCTCCATCCTCATCTTCGTCTTGGGTCCAAATGAAAGACGCCAGCTGGGGTTGGCCGGCTGATGCTGGGCCCTGCTAGGTGGCATTGACAGCTGAATTATCCCACAGGCCGTGGCGGCTGATTATCAGCGGAGAAGTCATCAGGGCGTTCCAGCCTCCCCTTCACCCCCCCCAGTACCCAATCTCTGTAACCCCCGTCCCCTCGCCCCATCTCCCTGTCACCCCTTGTCAAGAGAGGGACGCCTTCTCCCAGCTCTCTGCCCATGTTCTCTTGACAGGTAATCTCAACAATAACAATTACCGCCATTACTGGTGTCATAAACAAGTGGCCGACCCCAAGCCAGGGCAATAACAAAGGCTTTATAATTCACCATGCAAGCCCATAGAAATACATGCCAACAGGTAACAAGTAATCCAGCAAAAGGATGAGGGCTGATGCTCCCATCCACTGAGCAGCATCAGTTTGTGTGTTTTATTTGTGTGTGTGTGTGTTTGTGTGTTTGTGTGTGTGTGTGTGTGTGTGTGTGTGTGTGTGTGGGTGAAGGGTGGGGACGCAGGAGCAGATTGAAATGGAAGCTGCAGCCACGCACACAGAAAAGAAAAAGCATTTTAACACATGAATATATTTAATTCCGTCGTCACATCTGCTTGACATTTGAATACGTGCGTGTGCAACGAAGCAGATTTGTCAGCGTATTGATGAGACAATTTTATCTGAGAACGTTATTGATTTTTAGCCTGCTATTGATTTAGCCGTAGAGGTGATAGTTAACTGTAATTCTTGATTATCAGGCATTGAAATGCATGATTTAAATATCTATTCAATATGTTTGTATTGTAATTGAGAGGGAAATAAATGTAAAATTGACAGAATTGATTATTATTAATTGATATTTTTATTTTTTTTTTTTACATTTTATAATAAACTAAATTGAAACTAATTTTGATGCTATTATTAAATACAAGCTTTTTTTTTTTTTTTTTTTTAAATCAACTTTGTTTGATGATGTGCATTGTTTTATTGGATTTGTATATTTGGTGCGTTCTAATATTGTGCAGCAGAAAGGTTGACTGTGTCCAGAGCCTTTGTGTCTTTGAGTTGAAGTTTGGGCCAGATTGCTTCCTCTCCTCAGCAAAGCAAACAAGGCGTCGTGGCCCGGAGCGCTAAAATAATTTGAGACTCCCTAATGAGGAGAGCTGAGCAGCAATTAACACGTGTCAAAGTCGACATCATCAGGTGCCACTCTCATTTTCTTCCCAAGACTGGCTTGTTTTTCTCTCCTCCCGTTTGCTCCTCTTTGATTCCACCCGAAGGCGACGGTGGAGGAAAAGAAAAAAAAAAAAAAAGAAGAAAAAAAAAAAAACCCGTTTCCATTTCGGATGCTGTTGGACTGTGGCGCATTTAACGATCACCAGTTAACGCGCTGGAAATTGCCGCAAATCGTAACAGCGTCTCCCCTCATCCTTTATTCGTTTCTTTCTTCCTTTTTCTCCGCAGCGGCATCACATGAGGCAGGCCAGTAAACGGTGCATCATTCCTGAAAAGACGATGCTTTAAGCAAAAGAAAGAAAAAAAAAAAAAAGAGGAGAAAGGAAAGTAAGAGCTGCGGCGAAAAGATTCATCTTCATGTGATTTTTGCAGAATTGTTGTTAAAAAAAAAAACAAGACATAAAAAAACAAACATTTAAATATTTAATTTTAAGCGTTTGGTAAAAAAGGAAATCCTAAAATATTTTAGTGACAGTTTGTAAAATGGAATAATGTGCGCAAATGTAAAATAACTTTATGTTTAAAATGATAATATTCATTTGATTAAATAAACAAAATGTGATTCATATAATTAAGGGAAAATGTACATTTAGAAAGAAAAACCATTTTAATTTTGGTTTAATTTTGGATTTCAATTTATTTCACAAATAAATTGCTCAAAATAGAAACTTAATTTCACTAGATTAAAATACTAAACAGAAAGGGTGGTTAAGGAGCATTTGACATTTAAAAAAAAAAAAAAAAAGATATATATAGCATTAACTAAAATATCACAATAAAAAAAATATACATTAGGCATCAACTGTTTAAATAATGTATTTTATTGCAGACTTATAACAGATCATTTAACTTCCATCTTGGCCTATTATATACATTACACTGTGATGATTAAAAAGCCATGTTGTGAGTTTAAATTACAAAATGATGTGTCAAAATAAATTAACGTCAAATTGCTCTATTAACAAAAATGACTTCCATGAGCACAATTAGAGAGCACAATTTGAGATCTCTGCTGAGAACAAATTTCATTTTTTATTTTTAAAGCTGTAATTCATGACAATTAAAAGTCTGCAGCCTCTGTTAAACACACATGCGTCTAATCACTAGTTAATTCACTCCACAAATTTAAATGTCAGTGTGCTCGGAAAAAAAAAAAAGATGTATAGCTTAAAAAAAAAAAAAAAAAAAAAAAAAATCTACATAGCAACAAGAGCCACCAAACACCAACACACTGTGTAGCAACAATACAACTCTCATCTTGCAGATTCTGTGTTAACTAAAGGCAGCAGTTTGCATTTATCTCCTCAAGATGCAGGATGAAGAAACAGAAAGAGAAGAAGAAAAAGGAGGAGGAGGCGTTTTGTTGCCATTCTTCTGACCTGTGTCGCTCATCTTCCTCCAGATAGCAGTGCACGGCTCAGCAGGAGCTCAGCCAGCACTTGCCTCGCCTACCCTGGGTCTTTTTGGTGTGTGCATATCATTTGCATACATTTCTTGCCAGTTGACGAGGCCTCACTCTCATTAAAGCCTCGTCTCACAAATCCACCCCCCCTACCCCCTACCCCCCACCCCTCCCGCC
>JAPTYQ010000008.1:14958888-14969000 GCA_029814465.1 Ostorhinchus cyanosoma
TCGGGGGGTGGGATGGGGGTGTGATGGGAGTTTATTTAAAGCATGGTGACCCCGTGGCCGAATGCTGCCTCGGTGCAGGGATGAATAAAACTTTAATGGCTCATAAAACACAGCGACCTCTTCTCAAGCTCAGCTTCACAGCATTTATTTCTGCAGGGCCGGCCAATCTGCTCACTCTATCACCAAAAACACAGGCAGGGAAGAGACAGGTTTTTGGGTTGTTATGAGGAGGAAGAGAGTTCATATAAAAAGTGGAAGAGGGGAAAAGATGCAAAACTCAGGCATGAAGAAGGATGGAGGCAGCGAGCGAACAGGGAGGAGGAAGAATTTTAAAAGAAATAGAAGCGGCTGAAGTTGATGAAAGAGGATTTAAGTTGTGGAAATAGATGGAGAGAAAGAGATAGCATAGTGAAAAATGAAGGAAAGATGGAGGAGACCACATATGAGCCCGGGCTATTCATCCTGCTTGGGTTTCACACAGACGTATAAATCACACACACACACTCTTTCAGCCTTTTTAGCACAACGCTGTGAAGGTACAAAACTTCAGCAGTGGTTTAATCAAACTCATGTCAACTGTGGCTTTTTTGCCAAACACCATTTGTGTCTCTGGAAACAGGCCTGTGACGCTGGAAAGCAGAGGTGTCAATCGATGTTGCCGTCACCCTTGGATGGCGGGGTGTGTAAACAAGCAGCTGTCCTGTTATTTAATGCTCAGCCATTTTCTTTTTTCTTACCCTCTCCGGTTGTGATGTTGGCTGAATTCCTCAAATTCCTGAATTCCACTTGTGGTTCAAACGTTGTAATATGTGTTTAGAGAATTCAGTTTTGCAAGACGTGCTTTGTGTATTCATCCTAGGTTTATTAAAACACTGTGCAACAAACTGCAAATGTATAGAGTAACTACATCACAATTTAGTTTGTCAATATTTTTTTTAGGCTATTTTAAAGTTACAGATTGCAGCTTTAATGACATAGATTTACAGTAAAAGGATGTTTGTGTGTTATTTCTGTCTTGACATGAGACACAAAGTCAAAGACAGCTGATAAGAGTCTGAAACTGCCTGAGAACGTCCCAATACATGTTTTTATGTTCATGCAGGGCTAAATCAACAGCCTTGTCTTTACTTGAAAAGTAGATGTGTTTTACCCTCCGTGACTTTGATTTTGTGCGTGTGCTGGCTTGAGTCCGTGACCCACCCTGCCCCTCTCTCCTCTCCTTGTTCCGCCCGGCGGGTGTCATTCTCCGGTCACGAGACTGTAAATATACACAGCTAGACCCCAGAGCCATAAATCAGAGTGAACAGGCACAGCTCCTACATGGACAGATAATGCAAGACAGACATCATCCGCCTGCTGGAATAAATAACAACAGCACATATTCTGGATTTACATTAACGTAGTAATAAAGATCAAATGACTTCTTCTATTTCACATACACTTTAACTACCAGAAACACTCCCACTACTATTACCTACCAATACTACTACTGCATTATATATGACAACACTATTCTCTCAGCCCCAATAATTATAAATGCCTTTATAACTGCTGTTAATACCAACAATATTATTGATAACATTTCAGTCAGTTTCTGTTATTTTGGCTAAAATGAACACAGCTTTTTGAAGTGTTTGAGTAATATCACTTATTTAATATTACTCATAGTTATATGCTGTTTAAAGTTAACGTCCCAAACATTAAATCGTGGTATTATACATTTAAAAAAAACACAACAGAGCAAGTCCGATGATGTAGTTAGGTGATATGGATTGCAATTAAAAAAAAAAAAAAAAAAATTAACATTATGGATGCCTTTTGAGTTAAATCAATTGTTTCCGTGAACTGCTGATAAAATTGCATTAAAATATTCTTTCTTTCTTAACTATATGCCAAATATGACTGGAGAAACATATTCATATTAACATACAGTATTAAAGGAAACAAACAGGTTGCATTTGGGATTTTTGTTGAGTAGAAAAGGCCACCAGAGGATAAATCTCAATTTTGCCAGATTTATTAGATAGTGACACAGTTTACATTGAGACGAGGTCAGCGTGGGTGGATGTGGTGACAAACACAAGACACTCCTGCTAAAAAAACAAAAGCAAGCATTACTTTTAACCACTATTTTTACGTGTACTCTGTAGCTTTAACATATTTTGTCATTATAATGAGGATAAAAAAAACCTTATCCATAGAACACTGTTGCACATAAAGTTGAAATTATTTTGTTTCCAGACATTTTCCTCTTTTATTCTATTTACACACATCAGTAATCACCTTTGACCCGGTACAATGACTACATACCGAATCCCTGTTACACTTTAACTATCAAGAATAAATCACATTATCACAATTATTTCATGAGAAGAGGTATAAAAAAATATTTTATTTCAATTTTATGGGCAACAGTGTATTTAACATAACCTGCATGCGGCAGTGATTTTGTGCATTTTATTATCTGTGGCATTTCTCCTATTGCTGGTTGGAGCAAGAATCCATCAGAGTGTAAGGATAAAGTATATGGTCATTCAGTCTGATAAACATGTCGATAAAAATGTAAGTGAAAGACGTTATCAAAGGTTAAGGACAAAACTGTTGCATTTTGATAGAATTAATCTTTGCTATATTACTAAGGCAATAAATAACAAGACTAAAACTGCAAAAAAACACTCTTATTTAACTAAAGAGACAGCGCTTATGAAGATCTTATCTTGGTGTAAGAGCAGAATGTGAGGAGCAGACACCAGCTCTGACTGAAACGACTGTATCATTTCTGCTGCTGCTTCTATAACCATAACCTTTATATACTGCTTACTGATACTGAAGAGTTGCACTGAGTTTCTGATCAGAGACTTAATGAGATTGCTTGTTTTTTAAGGTGTGTTTATTGGAACACGGTGTATATATGAGTCTGCCTCGGGACAAAGTGCAGGAAGATTCAAGATTCACGATTCACGATTCACGATTCACGATTCAAGATTCAAGATTCACGATTCACGATTCAAGATTCAAGATTCAAGATTCAAGATTCAAGTTGGAAGATCGTCCCATTTGTGGGAGTTCAGCTTGCGTTTCCACCTGTGCTGAGTCCACAAAAACACTTAAAGTATGTATAGAACAAGAGCAAAACAATTAAAGGAAACAAGGAAAAAAGCAGAACTAAATAAACCAAATAAATAGACAAATAAATCAAAATCCTGTCATACAGAAAGTGCGTAGAGTTGCAGATATGAATACATTGAACTCATGTCTAGTGCTTCCTGTTAGTTCTGAATACATCCTTATTACTGAGGTCGAAACTTAATTTCCAGTAGAGAAAACTAATACTTTCACTGGCTGACTATTGATGTTCATTCACACGGAGGCTGAATATTGATGATCGTGTTTATGGAAAGTCTTAAAGTAGAGGTACCTGCCAAAGCTTGTCATTAATGCCAGGTGTGAAACTATATAAGAAAAACTGTTAAGTTTAAACATAGCTTTAAAATCACACATCTCTCACTCTCACACGTTTCAAAGCTCTTTTACAATCCAGAAGGTATTCTTACTTTGCTTCAAGGCAATTCGCCTCCTCAAAAATATTTTTCATCTTTTCGTGTCTTTTTTTTTTTTCACTGTGTATGTCTCTAGGGCAAAACGTGGAACCTGAAGAGGTGAAGAATGCTTTGTCATGCTCACGGACAGTAAAGATGTACTGTCAGAGAAGACGTTTGGCACACAATGTGCAGCACGATTAGCAGTTAAGCTCCTTGTGGGTGTCTGTGCACACGTATGTAACTGGAAAAGTTCATCTACTGGATCTAAGACTATATGTGGAGGTTTTACAAAATTCAGATCATAAAAACGTAATTGATTAAAACTCAAGCTTTAGGATGAATACTGTTCAATCACAAGCACAAGCAGCAAAAACGCTGTCAAATACACTGTTACAAATAAATATGGAATATAATCGATTTTTTTTAGCTCTTCTAATGAAATGATTCTGACAATGTGATTTATTCTTCATACAGTCACGGAAAAAAATATTAGACCATCAGAAGTCATTAAAAACAATGGTTGTGCAATCCAGTCCTAACTCCTGTGTGTATCATGTGACTAAAACAGACAGAAAAGAAAACATGGAATGAATAAAAGCACTGTTTTTGTCAGTACAATGACATCGATGTTATTATCAAGAAAACATGGAAAACGGCAAGATATCATCTCTGAAATGAAACTATTATGAGTTATTTCTGTTGTTATCATTATATTTGTCCAAACAAATGTACCTTTAGTTGTACCAGGCATTAAAATGAACAAGGAACTGAAGAAAACAAGGGTGGTCTAATGATTTTTTCTGCGACTGTAGATAGTGTAACAGGGACTTAGTATGTATGATTACTGATGTGTATAAAAAAGAATAAAAAAGGAATGTGTCTGAAAACAAAATTATCCCAACTTTATCATCCACAGGGTATTAACCCTTAAATACATAAAAGACCAAAGTCAACCAAAAGCATCTACTGATATAAAATGTTTAATAACTGTTGAATCATTAATCTTATATATGAATACATTTACATTTTCAGGTCAAATGTATTTCATGGTCACCATATACGTACCACCCATCTGGAAGTTCAGAGGCTCTGTAGTGAACATGGAAACACCGTCAGAGATTTTGTGCAACATTAATTCATCATTAAAACATATAGTTTGACAAATGAGAGTTGTTATAAACACTTGTTGTTCTGTTCAGTTAATGTTAGATTCAGCTGAAAATTCCACTTTTTCTTCATTTTTCCCTGTTTTGATATAAACTTTGAATTTACTCGTAGCTTTAAAGGACATCTACATGATCAATTAATTAAATATAGGACAATAACTGATTTTCAATCAAAAAATGGAAAAGGCAGAGGATAATATAATCAGTGGTGATGAATCACTTAAAGAAAGTTAAATGTAGAGAAAAATTAATCTGTAAGTCACTACAAGAATAGTTCAAGGTCTTTAAGGATTAAGCTTTTTGTATTAGATTGCATTGATTTTTTGCACTGCACTTCTTTTTTATCTGGTTTTTGTGGACTTGTGCAAAACAGTCAGAAAAGACAATCTTATATCTGCTCGAAAAACTCCCCCAAAATTCAAAAAGGAAGTGTTCTTGGCTTAAGTGTGTTGAGTAATAATCAGGTTTTGGATTTTACAGTTTTACATTAATGTCATCGTCTGTCCAGAAAATCAGCCAAACTCCAGTCATCTAGCATTTGATGATAATAGCTGAGTTCTTGACCTCTCCAGCATTAGTCACTACACTTCCCAAAATAATATATTTCATTGTGTCATTTATAATGGCGATTCTTTGGATCAAAGGTGTGAAAATGGAAAACAATATGAAAGCATTTTATTTTCAACACCCTGGCAGTGGTTGAGACAAAATATCCAAAAACAAAAATCTAAACTTTACATCATCTCCCGATATCAGGGCGCAGTTAAGTTAAACTGCTCTACATTTACATCATTCCATCTGTGATCTCTGGGGCGGTAAATGTTTTTCCAGGCATTAACGTGTCATCAAAGTGTCCAAAATCCTAGTGGGTTTGATCCTGCAGATCTCTGGAGGGTCCGCGGACACAAAGTCTACAATTATCTCTCTGTTATGTCAAGTGTGCTTGAGCCAAAAATTGCTTGCTTTGAATTGTTCAGAGCTATCAGGTTCCCATGTGAAAACACAAGGACTATGACATCACTGCGTCACTTTGCTAGCGAGCTACCTCACACATACACACAAACATACACATGTGCACACACACTAATCCATGGTCTTAAGATGTGAGGCCTACATAGACCGCCTGTCTGCCTGTCTCTCCACTCACTTCTATTGTTAAATGGACCAGAGGGTTTTGGGAAATGCAGAATCCTTGAAATGTGTCACCCTGATGGCGCCAGAACAATAGAAATGTGTCATGAGAACATATTAAAGTTTTTAACGCGATGCATTTGAATTCTGACTGAGTTTTGTGAAAGTGACTTCTGCACGGCACGGCACCAAACTGAAGATCAGCAGATCCGTTACTGTTTGTGGACGATAAACTGGGTTTGTGTTTGTTAGTGCGTGTTCCTTTTGCTTAAATAAATACATGTGGACATTTTGAATAAACATGAATAGAGTTTTCTACTTCTCTTTTCTTTATTTTTCTTTTCTGATTCTTAGTTTTTGCAATATGTGTGACTTGAATACAGCTGTAAACATTACTTCCACTCAATGTTTGACATAAAATTTCCCTGGTTGATCGGTGTGAATCACAGCAGATAAAACTGTGTCATATAAAAACCAACTCTATTCATATTTCATGTGTTTTTACAGTATCTTTTTCCATTTGATTTTCTGTTGATAGAATAAACAGTCTTTTTGTGGTTGATGCAGCCCAGAAAACGCTTCTAGTACATGTAAATAAGCACATAAGGCGAAATAAAGAGAAAATGTCAAACAACGTTGACATTTCAAATGTCACTTTCTGAACCGCAGCAATTGTTGTCAGGATTATAATGAGGCTTTTTTTTTTTTTTTTTTTTTTTATCACTAAACAGCTCCAGGTCTCACTTATCAGTCTGAAGTTACAAGTACTATATCAGCCTCATTCGTGACTTTCCACACTTCTGATGCGTTTAGCGAAGCTGCCACTCACTGAACGAAAGTGAAAACAAAGAAGACAGGAATAAACAAAATGTGATCAGAGTGAAATTGTAACATAAGACAATAAAGGACTGTATCTGATGCATTGTCTGGATTTATTAAAACATAATGATTTAGGAAACATTTGTTGTTAGTTTCATGGCTAAACTATTATGCGTCTTTTTTTTTTTTAACATTCGACAAAAGTGTTTTCTATCAATGTAGATACTTGGTTTCCCAACATCTCAGCCACAGTGGTTAAATTCCAGTAGTGTCATATATTTAATGTGATACTGACATGACCTTGTGTAAATCTAAGGAGGAAGTTAAACCAATGTTGTATCAAACCATAACTCATAATCCTACAGAGGTCGTTATTCATTCCCTTCTCATCATAACACTGAATTTTACACTTTTTAACTGCCATCATCAGCCACAAAGTAATAACACACATTCATAAAAATGCACACGAAGACATGCACACACAGCAATAAATTACTGATTATATGCAAATAATCCATTAAACCAGACAGCATCGGCTTCATCTCTGTCTCCGTAAACACAGAGATACTGCAGTCATGAGAAAAAGAACATGCATCCTCCTATTATTCTACTGTTTTACATACGAGGACATGATGAGGAACGCTTAAAAGTTTCTGAAAGTATTTAAATCCAACTATAAAAGTAAAACAATACGCAACAAATTCCACTTTGTGATTATTTATATAACGAAAATTAAGCCAAAATGCAGAAGCAATGCCTAAAAAATGAAGTAACACACACACACACACACACACACACACACACACACACACACACACACACACACACACACACACACACACACACAACAACAACAACAACTTGATCTAATTCTTTTCCGTATGACTTTATCAGTCTGATGTTGCTGTGGAGGAATTTTGGCGATCTCTTTATTACATTGTTGTCTCAGTTCATTGAGGTTTGCAGGCATTCGTTTTAGCTGTGTGCTTAAGTCAACATAAGTACATAAAACCACAGGATCCAAAGAGGGTGTTCTTCCATCTTTCTCATGACTGTATGTGTATGTGTGTAGTATTACAGTTGAAATAAGTTACCGCGCTGCTACTTGCTCACACATAGAAGTGTTAATGTAAAGTAAAAACAATGAATCAGAATTAGAATCTACTTTATTGACCAAGTTTGTGAACATAAAGAAGGAATTTGACTCTTGCGTAAAATAGAATAAATATAGAATGAAGGTAAAAAAGAAAAAAGTATGGTAAAAAAGAAAACATTACAATAATAAATAGTATTCGGACAAAAGCGCAAGTATAAAAAAGCAATAGTGCTGTATAAAAGGACAGGATTGGTTTATTGTTCTTATTTTCATTGTCTTTAATTGTACAGCTTTTTATGTTTTTCTTGTATTTTATTCTTTTATTTTGGTTTTATTTATTTTCATTGTTTTTTGTACAGCTGTTCTATGTCTTTTAATCTATTCTTCTTGTATTGTATTCTTTAATTTTGTTTTTTATTTATTCTTCTGTACAGCACTTCGGTCCACTGTGGTTGTTTTAAAGCGCTTTACAAATAAAGTTGAATTGGATTGGATACGTGTGCACTTTATCCTGTTGCTGCCTTAATCAGTGAATTTCCTCCTTGCAGAATCAATAAAAGTAAAAGTAAAGCATGTGATAATAATTATGATCACTCCAATAATGACCTGAAAACAAGCAACTCATTATTGTATTGAAGTTGCTCCTTTGTGGGAACGTTTGTTTTATTACTAAACTAAACAAGCCGCAGACCCTTTAAATCCCTTCACGCTTTATAACACTGAATTTGCAGAAAATTACACTTTATTCTTCGCTGCAGAGATAATAGAAGTTGAGTAAAGCTAAGCAGAATGTGATCTGACTTTATCAGCTCACTGGCAAACATGCACACTCCCCTTTCCTTTGTACAGGCTTTGATAAAGGGGTGTGGGGGTGTGGATGCGGTTAGTGGAGTGTGTCAGCTCCTGGAGTTGGCTTACTGTGCTCGGAGATGCACTAGGCCATTACACGTGACCTCTGACCCCAGCAGGCACCCTAAGGTGAAATGACGCGGGTCTGGTCTCGCTCGACTGGAGCGTGAGAGAGAAGGGAGTTATAGGTGCCACAACTGTGTGCATGTTGTGATTTTTGGGCTGTTGTTTATATGCAAATGGCTCTGTGTGTGTTCTGGAGTGCACACATGAAGTGATGTGTGAGTAGTGCTCATGCCTTCCATCATTTCCACACACAGACACACCAGTGGTCCTGGTCTGGGTGATGGAGGCTGAAGGCCTGTCCTGTGGCGATGCAGATGTGATGGAGGCATCAAATATGAATTTTAATCACAGCCAACTTCCCCCAATTAACAGCCACAGACCTCGAAAAGAAGCTCAGGAATGACAACCAACACACGCGATGAGCTCGACAGCTTCTTCTTCTGATTGAACTTATACAAGTCGGTGAAATACTCAGATAAATTCAGTCATTTTAGTTAGGGGCCACGTACTCTAAAGCCCAATATGATCTCACAGTTCTCTCAGTTCCTGTTTTTTTTTACTTCCTGGTCAAGGCTTTCTAGTTGAAACACATTTTAAGGTCTATATATGTCCATGCCAAGAGAAAAAAAGGTATTTTAATGCTTAAAGAAAGTGCCTGGATGTTTTCTTCTTGTTTATCATCTACTTCATGAATCCCTTTTTCCAAACAGCACTTTGAACAAACTGTTTTTTGGGTTTTAGAAGCATTCTTTCACATGATTTTTTTGAATGTTTTAGAATGAAAAAAAGTCAAATTACATCCTGAAAATGTTTATGTCTACAAGCTATACTGTAAAAAGTTTGAACGATGAAGTGCCATTTTAACCAAATTCTGCCTCAGTTTATCATTTACACATGTGCATTACAACCTACAGATCACAGTCGATCTACAAAGACCCAAAATATTTAGAAACAGGCACAATATTGTTCAAAATGCATTTACTTCTTTAAAGACATTTCAGGTTGTTCATATTTGTTCAGGTTTCACATTCTTAGTTTGTAACTGTAAACATTTTCATGCAATTTAACTTTTTTACACTAAAACAAAAAAAAAATGGAGCTGTCATGATTTATGGGTCATTATTTCTCTGCTGCATGTGGCTCCTGAACTAAAATGATTTTGACACCCACATAAACTCCTCCCACAGGCCGGACTGGACCCTCTGGGGTTTTGGCCATGAATGTGTGTCCATGCACAGAGAACTGGACTCACACATTAGATACAGTACACAGCCACATTAACATAAACCACTGCACACAATACCTAATATACAGAATTCTTAATTATCCAGGACTGTCTTGGAGAGTCCACATGCCAGTCACCCACGGTTATGATGAGTCCGTCTGCATTAACATGACCCCCCCCCCTCCCCACCCCACAGTCCCCTACAGAGGTGCAAATTA
>JAPTYQ010000008.1:14969845-14987317 GCA_029814465.1 Ostorhinchus cyanosoma
ATCTATCTATCTATCTATCTATCTATCTATCTATCTATCTATCTATCTATCTATCTATCTATCTATCTATCATGTTTTCCGGTAACTAATGGACACTAAAGGTTCAGCGGTGACAAACGTGGACATCCATAAATCAACACACTCATCATATCACTGTTAAAAGCTTTATACAAAGGAGAAGTTACAAAATAGGTGCTGACATTCAGATGTAAATACAAACCGAGGTGAGCCAGTGTCCATAGGCACCACACGCTGCTTTGTTCATCTCCAGTCAGACACACTCACCCAGAAACAATGAGCGAGAGAAGGAGGGAGGTGGAGGGGGCGGGGGGGTGCGACCAATGCCAACCCAACCTCCTGCCAAGGAGGGGCCACACCAGGAGGGTCAGAAGACAGTGAAAAGGGTGAAAGGTCACCAGCACAAGAGTGTGTTAGTGTGTGTGTGTGTGGGTCTGTACTATTGTTTTCCTGCAGTGTGTGTGTGTGTGTGTGTGTGTGTGTGTGTGTGTGTGTGTGTGTCCTTATTTCCCACTCAGTAAGAGATCCTATTAGAGTTCTGTTAACTAAAATGCCAATAAAATTACCACCATTCAAAAGTAAATTAAATAGACTCAAACTTAGCCTAAGTTGCATACTGAGGGAATTATACACTCAGGAAAATCTGAGGGGATACAACAGGGAGATTAGAGATTTGAAACGAAATGTAACATACAATAGCTTTTCTGTCTTATTCAATCGATGTAAAGTGGGTTTAAGTGAGTCAGAATTTTCTCACATGGTGTAAATGGCTATGTTACTGCGCGATTATGAAAGTCATTTGGAGAGGCTCTAAACATCTCCGAGCAATTTAGAAAATACTCAAGGACACATGAGGTAATGGCTTCAGGGTGCCAACAGGCTTCAAAATGACAGTTGTGATTAAAAAGAGATCCTGCACATACATTCACACGCATACAGAAAATATACACTTCATGCGCGTACAGATCCATGCAAATAAACACACATGTGCATATGACACATGCATACACACAACTTAGAACTTCTCCCACATCACAGATCCAATCTGTCCTCCCCTCACATACAACACACATACACACACAAGCCGGCTCCGTTTGCACACCCACACGGCCATTATAACCAGCATAAACAAGAATGACAAGTTGAGATTAATGAAGGGCCCAGCAGTGACAGACCAATTTAATTGTCAGCCATGATGGCTGTTGAACTCCACCAGTGTATTTTTACAAGGTTACCGCAGTGCCTTAAAATATTGCTAATTGATCATGACCAATAAGTAATTAGAAAAACTGATAGTGTGTCCTTCCTGCACACGTGTCAAAGGCACACACCGTCATGGGGGCATTGAGGAGGGGCAACCGAGTCAGAGAATAACAAGCAAATGGAGAGAGATTTCAGATAATGTGTCAAGTTGTTTCATGGAGATGATGCATGCTATATACAATGCATTAGCTGCCAATTTTCCTCATTTTTGACTTAGTTCCTTCTATATTTCTTCCAATCCCACAGCAAGACAAGCAAGCAAGACAAGACATGCATTTAAAAGAATAAAACAAGTAAATATATCTTAAATAAAATCCTATAAAACAACAATGCAGCAAAATCTAATTTGGATTTACTATATTTCATCCATCATTTGATTCATTCCTATGTTATCACTGTGACATATGACAAAAACAGCCTCACAAATGAAAGTCTAGACTCTCTAAAAAGGATCAGCATTAATGTGTAGCATACTAAATGAAAATCAGAACTGGCATCAATGAAGTCACTGCAGATAATAAAAAAAAAGATAGAAATGACAGAATGAAGAATAAAATGATTGTACTGTATAATTTCTTATTTCTGTTTTATCATGGAATATGTAAAGTTTATGTGACAGTTAATTATCACTGAACAGAAGAGAAAAGAAGTGAGACTAATGAATTAATGTGATAAAATGATGTAAATGATAAATAGTAATCACATCATTAAATAAATCACTTGAATAATTATATAGGAAAACTACTGCAGAAGTTTCCAGAACAGTTATGTCATTCTGTAAAGTGAAAAGAAAAAGAAACGACATTTGGTGTGTTTTTAGTTTTATACTGAATGTTACATATATGGTCTATATATGTTCTATTATGAACTACACATTTAAGACAAAAGGATCTGATTATCATCACATCCCTTTTTCTGAATACTGTAAGTGGGTTTCTCCTTCTGTGTGAAAAAGAAAATCTCCCTCCGTCTTACCTTTTTCATGCTCTCCCCATCACATCACATCCCAGCCCAGTTCCCAGGAGATGTTACTGGGTTATTCTAACCACTGAGAGTTGACAGTGGCCTTGGCTCAGTGGCTCGACTTCACATCCTTCGCTGGCAGCCCAAGGTCTGGCTCACTGGGAAGGAATGTGTGAGAGAAAGACAGTGTAAATAAATACTGTAGGGTCTAACAGTGACACCGCAGCCAGAGGAGACCCCAGTGTTAGGAAAGGTATGTTAAAATAGACTCCGGTGGCCAGGGAATCAGATAAAACCGCTTTAGTCACCTGTTTAACCCACCTTTGATACACCTATCTGTAACTCAGACACTCCTAAATAAACTGCTTTAATGATGTCTGTGACACACTTGGGAATTCTTGTATTTTTGGGTTTTACATCTAAACATCATGTCTATCAGGTCTCAGTGACGCTGCAGTTCAGTTTATGTTAAGTAAATAGAGAAAGGGGTTCATATTTGGATGTGAGATCAGAAACTGACATAATTATTTAACATACTTTTTGGAAATGACAGAAATAGGAAATGAGAGGTTGAAACACTGAGTTGTTGAGAGTTTAACTCATATCTAAGAAGTAAAAAAAAAAAAAAAGAAACAAAGAAGAAGTTTGTCTTTAGGAAAATCCAGTAACTTCACCAGGATTCCTAACAGATGCATTGTTGTGAAAACAGAACTTAGGTTCACCTCAACACAGGATAAGGACTGAGAATGTAATAATGTCATGTGTAAGATGCAACAGATGTGTGGACATGAGCTTCACCATCTGAAAACCAGCAGCTTCTTCAGGCTGAAAAGCCATGAGTGTTAAAATACTGTTAATGAGTAGCACAGCTGATCAGCTGATGCTTACATCTGTCTCATCATGTTTTATCAAATATTTTGGAGGCCACATGGTCGTAGTGAGACACTAAGAGTAAAAACAGCCTTTAGGATGAGGACTTCTCCTAAACCTGGACAGCAGCACTTGTTGCCAATGTCATGTTGAGGAGTCATGCAGTGTCAGAAAGTGTCACTTTGAATTAGTTAATAATATACATGTAAGTGTGGAAGACAAATGGAACACAGACAGAATAGCAAAAGATACCTCTACAAAAAAAGACAAATGAACTTTATCAAGTTTGGTCAAAGACTGAAAGGCTTTCTAGTTATGTTCCAAAACCAAAATGATGGACTGATGAATGGACTACTAGATCGGTGATCACCAATATCTGGATTTTCAGGGCACCACCAATTACAAATAGCACATTTGTTCACTGAATGATCTCTGTAAAAAGCTTTATTGTTTCAGTTTTCTGCAACTTTTAATCAACAAAATGTTCAAGCGCAGAAAATAAAACATGAATTCTGTTTACTAAAGTCACAGTACACAGACTAAACTTTTCTGCTCCACTGTAGTTTAGATCCTGACAACACACTTAAAGTGTGATCTCACCCTAACATGTTATGCTGAATAATTAGAAGTGGAACATGTTTAATTCTAAGGAGCAGATGCACATCACCTAAACGTAATACCCTACTTCATTATTTCTGACATCTAAACCTCTGTGACATTCTGGATTTTTATTTTCCAGCAGCAAGTGCGCAACACTTACATTTGCAAAACACGTGTTCAAGAATTGACTGTACCCTCCCCATTTCACCAAGTTGTCTTGGGGCCTGCTGTTAGCGTAAAGGCTAATGATATCTCAGGGGCTGTGTGTGTGTAACCCTCTATATATGTGTGTGTGTATGGAGGGTAAAAGGTGTTCACCTTATCACTCGCTGAGTTGATACTAACCTCTGCAGACACCTAGGTTGAGGAGGGATGGTGTGACCTCACCCCTGACATAGGATTTGGCACCTGTCATATATTTTAGCACACAAACACACGTGTGCACACATCCAAAACACTTACCTCTACACACTCTCAAACACACATGAAACACCCTCCCCTATCCTGTCTGCCACCTCCATCTCTCCTGTTGGCAGCCGGCTGGCGAGCACAGTGGGCGGTGTCAGATAAAAGGATATACACAGGCTATGTTTCATGGTAAGGTGTGTAACAACAGAGGAAATCAGGGAGCTTATTAAAGTCTTGTCAGGTAAATAAAACATAAGGACATTCATTATAAGAGACCCGGGTAATTGGTGCATGACTTGCGTCTGTACAAGTGGAAGGTGAACTGATGACAGACGTAAAGAAATTGTAAGAGATTAATGCACGGTGGAGGAGAGTCGACATGAGGAAGGGTAAACCAAAGTCACAAATTTAAGGATAAATGTACAATAGTCAGTCCAAATTCTGACAATCTTAATCATCAAAATGTATATAAGAAAAGCATTATTAAAGTAATTTACCAAGTGTGGGTCATTGATTTGCAGAAGTGATATGACTTTAACAACAAAATGTCACTGGGGAATATGTAAACAGTAATATAGGAAGCTTCTAGGTCAGCAGTGGGTGGAAAAGCCAAGATGTTGCACAGAATTACCACTTTAATGACACGGAACCGCGCTACTTTAAAGGAAATATCAGAATATATTTCTTATGATCTGTTTCTGTTGTTTTTCGTTGCTATTAGTAGTTTCCCTTCCACGCTGCCAGTGAAAATTGGCTGTGTGTATCAACGACCTCATACAAGCTAAGGAAAAGTAAGAGAATCAGGGGTGAAAGTGAAAAAGATAGATGAGCCAAAACCAATTCAGTCACTGTAGCTGTTGTGATGATCCAAAATAAGCACTTGACCAAAGCTAACATCACAGACCACAGCTATATTTATGGTGCAGATAAAATATTTATATAGTGAGTCATAAAGTCTGGTCCTGGAAAACAGCTGCAGGGGTATTAGACATTGCAAAATTTTGGCAATTAAAATACTCCATTTCCATTTTCATGATATGCTATTATACATGGTTTACTATTTAAGCATGTTGTATAAAAATAGCGTCATGGAAATCTCATGCTATCCACTCGAATGATAACACGATTGGTTTATTTGTTATTTTTTGGTGATTAACTGTGAAGATAAAAAAAAAAAAAAGGATAGGAAAGGGCGGATTATGAAGCACCGGCAGAAAAGTAATGAGTGACAGAACGAATATATTGAAAGCAGAGGAGTAAAAAATATGACAGAGGGCAAGAGGCTTAATGAAGGAGTTTACATTTGGGACAAATTCTGATCAATTTCTGAGAGTGGATAGATCTCACATCATGGGAAATTGTTAAAACGATCACTGCTGTAAATCCTCAATGGGTGTTAAAACTTCAGGCATGATTAATCACCTAACAGTCTTCTGTGAATGAGAAAACCAGAGTCGAAGACACATTAAGCAAAAAAAGTGAATAATACATGAATCCAACCATCAAAGGGCATGTGTTTTATACATGGTGCCAAATAGAAAGTGTGCTGTACAGTAATTGTGACCAAAGCATTATTTCCGAGGATCCGGTTTCATGGCTGAGGAACATAAGTCCTGTATAGTGGTTAGAAAGAATACATTAATTTATAAAGAGCAAACAGTTGTTTCACAGATGCACAAGTTCTTAAAAACATTCGTCAGACTAGGCTGAAAGGGAAGAGGGCATGAAAAGCATTTAAGGCTCACTACAACTGCACAACAGTCCTGCTTTAAAACTTGAGCTTTAGTAAATAATGGATTGTGGGACTATCAAATACAGAGAGGTGGATCAACCTGGGTATCCCAGACTAAACATTGGCATAGACGCTGGGATGAGTTATGTCTATTCCGGTCTAGTTTCATGATTTTGAATGAAAAGCAGCTAATTAGGGATGAATAAAACATGCAGGCTATCGGTAGCTTTAAGACTGGTGTTTGGTGTCAGATGGGGGATCCAAGGCAAGGCCCAGGTTAAAGTTAATAATGGATTAAATTTAGAAAAGTACTGGTTCAAGTGGTACAGACTCATGTAGAACACACAAAGATACCAGCTAAACTTACACTCTTTAAGTATATGTGGTATATATTCACTAACATTTAGAAAAAAAACCAGCATGTCAATCCACAAGTTTAGCCACGAACACAATGTAAATGAAATGTTTTGTCAAAAGTATCTCTAAAGGATACATCTTGGTTCTTTGCTGTAATCCCTTGTTTTCTGGGGCACTGATTCATAGACAGACATCTCATTTAACAATGCAGTCTGCTTTCAAATGCCTCACAAAATGAGACAAAATACCAGTAAGATCCAGAGGGGCACTATGGAAATCAAGGAAGAATCAGGTCATGTTTGATATTATGCATAAGTATGTACAGAGGGACAGGGGACAAAAAAGAACATTAATGCAACTATTAAGCGACTCCTTCCCTCTTCATATTCATTAAACATACAAAGTTCTCAGACTCGCAGTGAATCTCCCCCTTGAGATGAAATTCTAATGTGATATTAAGAGAACTGGGACAATGGCGGCTTATTACCATGAAGAAAAGGCAGGCAGCCATGTCCTCTGTATGTAAACATGAACAGAGCTGGAGAATATATTACAAGCAGTCACAGAGCTAACACTTACTGCTGCAGTGCTGCTGTCAGGAGGGCAGCAAAGTCCTTTTCCTGTTCTCTCACAGCTGGTAGCAGTGGTTGAAAGTGCAGCTTTGGTCTTGACTGAGGATTCTGTCTTAAGATGCCCTTAAGCAAAGACAGAAAGAGTTTTAAGAAATGACTGTTTCATGGAAAGTTCAGTTCAGTTCTGTTTTTTTCCACTAATAAAACGTTTGTGTCAGATGATCACATGCATGCTGATTCTTCTTTTATTAAAAAAAAATAACATTGGTTCAAAAACATTACAGTCTGTTTTTGTAGTATTTCTAGATATGAAAACAGGACACAGTGTAATCCATTCTTCCCAACCTCTCGTCACCTTCGGAGTGAAAGGTTTATCACCTTGGAAACACATTCACAAGCAACACATCTCCTGCCCTGACTATCTCCCAGCTCTGCCAGGAGGAAAATAACCTCAGATAAAAACAAACGCCTGCTGTTTGTGACTTTAATTTAACACACAGTTCAGAAAGCGTTGCTGCTGTTAAGCTCTTCATGTACAGGTTTAACCTAATTTATCAAACATCTGTTGTTATTATATCTGTGACATGACAAATGTAGTTGAAGCAAAGGCATTCTAACATTAAAGTGTATAAATTCAAAAATGTGTATCACAATACATTATTACAGAGGGGTAATATTCCTGCTTGAGTTACAAAATAAAACAAAAAAAAATACGGCATACACAATACCCGGCACAGATCTAAATCTGTCTTAAATGATGGTATAAGTAAGCAGCACAGAACTACACTTTAAACTGCATCAAACTAATTCCCCTCAAAGTTTAACCCATAAAAACCCAAACAGCAACTGGTGACTAAAACCATCTACGGATCTAAAATATTTAATGACGTCTGAACCAGTAATTCCATCAATACGTGCAAATAATTGGTGTCAAATGCAGTTTATCATCTTTTCATGGTCATCAGATATGACACATTTGGACGTTCAGAGGCTGCGTAGTTACCGTGGAAACACTGCCATCTTCTACAACATTGATTCACCACTAAAACCCATGGAATTTAATAAATGACAGTGGATGGAGATACTTGTTTTTATGTTTAGTTATTGATATGTGTGCTGAAAAAGTCACCCTCAATAACCCTCAACTTAATGAACAAACATATACATGATCAGTGAATTAATTGTAAGAAAATACATGGTTTTCATTGAAAAAACACAAAATACACAGGATAGTATTAAAATAAGTAGTGATAAATCATTTAAGAAAGGTGAAAAGAGAGAAAAATTTTTTATTGGGAATTACTACAAAAATAACACTATGGGTCAAACATGAAAAACATAAAAGCAACATCAGTCATTTTGTTGTGATTTCACATATACTTTCTGGTTGACTACAATGATTAGCATCGTCCCTATTGCTCTGAGTTGGTTTTCCCCACCTTGTGTTGTGCCTGTTGCCCTTCCCTGACACCTAGTCCACTCTTCAAGGTAAGTTAATCTTGGTGACATGAAAAACCATTTTAAAGAGCAGTTAGACCATGTGATAGTAAGACTTCTAATCTAATTGCACACTTGATTTTTTTTTGGTAGGTAGCCCAGACGGGGTGGCCCAACCTCACCTCCACTCCAATTCTAGATGAATTGTTGACCCAGATACAAAGATAGCATGGAGGCATCACCTTCTCCCCTGGTCGTCTGTCTACCAATCTGCATCTTGGAGGCTGGTAGTGGAATCAATGACCATCTCCAAGTACAATACTGACAGCCAAATGTCAGCCTCCTGTACTGCAAACCCTTTTCCACTGCTTAATTTATTATGTTTAGATTAAATCCGGTGAAATTCAATATTTTAATTGAATGTTTAGAGCCTGAGTGTTCAGTGATAAATTTCCATTGGCGCTCTGCACTCCACTATCACGTTTCTTGGCCTAATTACATTTGCATAAATGATGTTCTTCATTATTATCACAAGCTGGGGAGGCACTAGAGGGGTGAAAGAACGAGCTGTGCAGTGTTAAGGAGCAAGGACATGCTAAAAGGACACTGGCATCAATGATTCTTTTTTTTTTGGTGATGACCCACAAAAGTGCTGAGGATACATGTATTCCCTATGTGGAGAGAGTGAGAGTGGTAGCTTAACGTCAAATGAGGTTTCCAAGAAGCACGCATCTGCAATATCAAGTCTCTGTCCCTGAACAACCATTGACTTGAATGACTAAACAGCCACAGTTCACCTCAGACAGAGCAGAGCTTGCTGAGCCAAACAATCAGTCTGTGACCTATTGTCTGAGATCAATGAAAAATAAATTTATCTCATCTTATAATGCCAGGCAAACCTAATGCAAAGACAGTACAGTTTATTATGTGTTGACCTTTACCTGCTATTCATTTATCATAGTTACAGGCAGTGGAGCTCAGAGAATATCACAAATTACAACTTAACTTTTTAAAAGGGTAAGTTTCAAAAATCAAACCTGCATTAACTGATACGTTTGATATTAGCATTTTACCATAAAACCTTTAAAGCAGGGCCCTGTTGGCCAAAAAAAACCATCTTATTTTGTTTAAGATTTACTTGAAAAAGTGAGGCAGAGCAACTTTTATTAGTTCCCACTGAGGGGGGGCAGTCATTTTCACATAACAATGACCAAAAATTTATATTTTAAATTAATATATTATCCAAAGGAGCCATCAAAATAACTTAAAAAAAAAAAAAAGATTAAATAGACTGGTGATGTGCCAATATGTTACGATCAGTGCCCTGAAGTCAATGCATTTTTCATTAAAATTCATAGAATGGTGGAATTTAAAGATGAAATAACAAGAAAGTAAATCCAAACTTTTAACCATTAAAGGAGTGATACAATGCTTCTTTTTTTTTTTTTTTTTTTTAAATGGAATTATGGATTTTAAAACATTTCTCTGTGAGCGCTGGCCCTTTAAATGCACATGAGCCACTTCACGCCCCACCCCCTTCAGGTTGTTGGCTGTGCTTTCTGTCCTGTTCAACCACTTGTGTTTAATGCCACCAACATCTGAACATTTGAGGTAATCGGCTCAAAATTTGGACAGATTTTCAGTTTTTACTACAACTGCTGCTGCTGATAAACAATTATGTCACACTCAGAGAAATGTTCGTTGGAAGTCTTCACCACATATGAGCAAATGTGACTCAACTAGATATAAAATGTGGCAAATTAAGCAGGAATTAACAAGGGTATTAGCAATCTACTCGATTTTTACTGGAACGAACATAGATAGCTTTGCACTACTATGAACTATTAGGGTCCTCAAATACACAAATAAATGTACCAAAGACTAATAAAAGTGAGTTTAGCAAAATAAGACCTCTTTAAGTTACAGGATTAGTAAGCATAAGAATACAATTAGAGCTGGACTATAGGCAGAAAAGATGGAGAAACTCCTGCAGCTTTCTCCTCTTTGTCCTAAACTTTGTATATAAAGAATGGATGCTGACATTATAAGTAGGGAAGCTGCCATGTTACATTGTATTGCAGAAAATACCTGTGACTGGATGAAATCTTCTGTTACAGGCTAGTTTTAAAAACTACAAATAAAGCCATGATATAATTTATTATTATATTACAGGGTTAATATGGAAGCCTCATCACATTATGTTCTATATACTAGCGTATTTCAACATTACATCAAGATCCGCACTTGTAAAGGCGTATTTAACAGTATCCCCTTTAACACCCGCTGTGTTTCTGTCAGGCTGATAACTAATGGCAGTGGGTAAGTTGATCCCTGGTTAACAGCAACACCACTTGTGGTCATATGTACACAGTGCTTCAGACCTCTCAAGTGGGTGTCAACCACTGATGCTGGCAGGGTAAGGGAACAATATGTTCTCAAGGAGGAGAGTGGGATGAGAGATGAGCAGAGATGAAGAGATAAGGGTGTTGGCCGGAAACTCCAGTTTTGAAATGACTCATTACTATATGAAGACTCACTCTATCGTCCTCCTACTTCATTGTACTCGACTCCAAACTTCCCATCGCTGCTCATCTCCCATTGACCTGAAACCAGCACTCTCTCTTGAAACCCGAATGTGCTCCATAAACAAACTATTTTTCCCACCAACAGACGGTATCGATAATGTGGTTATTCAAAGAAAAACCTAAAAAAAACATGTTTGACGAGGCATGCGTTCATGATATCCCGTTAACTTCAGACCAGGACAACAAATGCATAGACATTAGTACAACAGTCTGTGATGGAACTGCCCTTAAATACATTTTCAAGTTATTTTTAGTCACATTTATAATTAAAGAGGATGTGTTAAGTTTGGGGTAAATTGCACAAATGGCTAAACTCCATTCTGTAAAGTATGCTTTGTGTGAGATAAGATCTGTAACCTATCCATATCCAGTACACTGAAAAAAACACTTAATGTAAATAATGAAGTAGAGCTCTGAGTCTTACAGGGCTTGATTTTTCAGTATGACATCAGCACAGGCTCTTGTTTGTATAACGTCCGCTGACTCTTGATTAAGAGCCTGCTCAGATTTTCACCCAAAGGACTTCTCAAGAGGAGTAGCCTGGCTTCAGCTTCAGTGACCAGATCCTATTAAGAACTGCCTTGTAAGAGGTTTTTGCCTCTTTGCTGCGGAAATAACTGCTGTAATGTCTCCCCTTCTTCACCACTTTGGAATGCTCCTCCTTGCCTCCCCCCAGCTCCTCTCAATTTCTCTCTCTTTCTTACTCTTTGCTCCCATGCTGAGAAAAGTAAGTGAGAAAAATGATTAAATCATATTTTGGGTATATGGGGGCTGGGCATGAGAGACAGGGGCTCTTAAAACAACACTAGGTACATCGTCAAAAAGCAATTTTGGCGCTTAGGTTACAGCCACTGACGGGCCGTTACACAGTGCCCCATGGTGTGGAGCTGGTGGTTAAAATATGAGTGGGGCTGAGAGGACCTCCTTATAGTGATTGAGGAGGATTCCCCACTGTTCAAGGCAAGCTGGAGGTTAGAGCCCTGAAAGATTCACAGCACAGTGCTCCGCCAGACAGGATAAATGTGTCTCCTAGTTTCCCTTGAAAATAATGCCAGTGACACAGTATTCTGCTCCCGGATTAAAAACTGCAAAGTCAATGGATCAAAGTGGATCATTGTGAAAGAAAAATGGGATAGAAAATTCAAGTCAACTTTGATTTGATTGACTTTAAACACATTTCCAGATGGAAAACTTTTCCTACTTTAAGGGAATCCAGTCATTCTCCTTCCCCAACAAGAGCGCTGAAACCGATAGCATAATTTGTCCGCTTAGGGAAGTTCCTGTCGCCACTGAACCTTTGTTAGAATTAAAGCCCATAGAGGGTGGAGATGCCCAAGGGACCCTGGTGTTGTCTGAAAAGTCAGGAGTAGGGTTACTAGAAAATCCCATCCCTTGAGTCCGACCCCTATCGTGACCCTTCCCACCCAGGGGATGGTCCACAGGTAAGGACTGAACACAGCGCTGCATGACAGTGAGACGGTAAGTGGTGCCTTTGTCAAATGGGCGCATCCGAGAGGGTATCATGAGGTTAAGTGTCCTGAAAAAAGGTTCTATTCTTCCGACTGTATCTATACCAGCATCGTACCACTTAAAAGAATCGCAGCCTGTTTCGTTCTTTTGTAAAGTTCGACACACACCAACACATACAGAACATCCTCCATACTGCATTCTCAAAGGCTTGGATGCTGCTTTGACATAAGCGCTCAGTTTGATTGGATAATGTTACTGGTTCCATTTTGTTTTGTTTTTCATCGCTGCTGACTTCAAAGTGGGGTCTTGTGACATGGAGTTACAGTGAGAGGCTGTCAGTGGCCGACATCAAACGCAGCCATATAATGCCACACTGTCATAACTAGCTACCTGGGCCTCCCGTTATGATGTGAAGATGATATGCCCCCACTGACCTCAAAGCCCCGCTTTATAACAAGCATTCCTTTCTGTTCTGGATACAGGTCAAATACTTATTTGAATAGGCTGCATGTCTTTCTTTTTTCATTTTCAAGCTTCATATGCAAATATAAACTGTGGTATATATATTGACCTCATATTCTTTGGGTTCTTTTTTCCAGATATGATCACTATGCACGACTGTCTGCTCTGATCATGGCAGGTCATTCACATTAATTCAGGAAGTCAATCAGGGCCCAAAGACGTCTCACATGTGCCGGTTTCTCACAAATGTTACTTCCATATTTGTCACCACCGCTGCTTTTTGCTCGCTCTATATATCCTTCCGCCTCAGCACAATTTTACCCTGTCACGACATATTAAAAGTGGTTTACATGTGCATGTCCAATGCGATGAATATGGATGTGACCTCTTTCTTTGGCGCCTGGCCGGCCGCCTGCCCTCTTGCCGGCACCCCCCTCCGGCACAAGACACCACTTCTCAATGAGCACAGCGTGCGTAGGAGACAGAGCTTTACTCCTGCTGGAAACACACACACACACACGTACACACCAAGGAATCGCACATATCACAGACATAGTCACACAGGCACACATATACATAAATACACGTATACACATATGCACACATACATAGAAACGCACGCTTGACTCTCTCATGCTCTTGCTTTTTCTCTGCTGCCTTTCTCCACTGACCTTTCACAATGTGTTTTACATAAAAATAAAAGAAAAAGGGGGTAGTAAAAGCCTGAAGACTGAGGTGAAGGAGAATGCTGATTTATAATTCATGTTTTTGACACCTCTAATGAAATAGTGGCCTCTGGTCTATGTCTTTATATGTGAGAGTTCAGGACTTAAAACCATGTATTTACATGTATTTGAGCTCAGAGTAGCAGATATCTGTGCATGTTCCGCTCAGTAAGATGCATATCCTTTTGTATATATAGTATAGCATCTCATCTGTCTTGTGTATTATAATGTCTCTTGTTGAAAAGTTTTGTATCATTCTAGATTCAAATCACAAGTCATGAGATTAAATGTGTTAAATGTTACATACTCTAATAAGATGAATTGGAAAATAAATAAGGAAAGTGCTGGTTAGCTCACGTTTTCAGTGTATATGATAGAATGCTTTTAACAGCTTTATATTGGTTTATATAGGTACATTTATACAATAGCTTTATACATCTTGCATAAGAAACAACCTGCAAAATGAATGTATTGTAATGTGTTTTGAAGTAGATCTGAGACAAATATTCCTTTTACATAAAACCCATTTTCACATTTCGATCCAAGACTAATTGGAAAACTATAGCCAACCAGCATTTTTGACTTAATTTTTCATTATTAGTGATTCAAAAAACAAAATAAAACAACTCACTACTTTTATTCTGGAGGCATTTTACTTATAGACCAGTGTATGCAATTAGATAAAGTTGTTTTCAAAATTGTGGTGCAGCATATACAAGTATTGCATTGCTATCATTAAATATACGTAGAAAAAAAATAGCTTTTAAGCTCAGATTTTCATACTATTTAATGGCTGCATGTAAATATCCCTGTTGTCTTGTCCTTTCATTTTTTTCATCACATTCATTTCCATTTTAATTTTATTTTGCTGCTCTGTTTTTTTTTTCCCCTGCAGTGTTATTGTTTATATTTATCAACGTCTTTTGCTTATAATGCCCTTTGAACCATAAAAACAGATGCCTTACAAATAAAAATGATATAAAGACTAATTGATCTAATTTCTCAGCACCAACCTACATTTATATTATTCATCAACTTAAAGCTAAAGCCAAAGAAATACGTGTCACTGTGTAGGTCACTTCTTGAAAGAGAGAGAGAGAGAAAAAAACATCACTAAAAACTTACCTGCTTAGTATTTGAACCATGCAACAAAGCATGATTCTTGCTCATGTACTTATTAAAGTCCTGATTTGGTCACTTTAATTGGTGTTGAGTTATCTTGTTAAGACTAATTGGACAATAGCGAAGGTGATGCTGGC
Source organism: Ostorhinchus cyanosoma (assembly GCA_029814465.1). NCBI lineage: Eukaryota > Metazoa > Chordata > Actinopteri > Kurtiformes > Apogonidae > Ostorhinchus > Ostorhinchus cyanosoma. The sequence continues at coordinate 14,984,567 of JAPTYQ010000008.1, forward strand.
TTGGTAATTAACTTGCAGGAGACAAGCTGGTTAATCATCTCAGGTTCCTCGGTGGCACGTAAGATGTGAGGCTGGCAAATAGTTACAAACGTACAACAACGGAGGGGGGGGGGTTAAAAATGTATTTTATGGAGTACTAAAATTGTGTGCTGATTTGAGAACAGAAGGGAGTGTTTATTTTTAGAAGAGAATTCGTATAAATGCGTATTTTGTTTCTCTGCAGGCAACATTGTAATGATAAAGCAATTACCTCGATCTCATACATATCATGTTCAACATACGCTTGCATACACAACCAGATACAGATACTTTGGCAGGAAGCAAACAAAGACAAGGAAAACTATTATAATAGTAACCAGTTATTTGAAGATACATCTCCTTTTCAACTGATACTTGGTACGGCACGTTCTGTTCTTCTCCTTAAGCGAGCAGAAGTTATAGTCGTAGTATTTTGTCTTGGCTAAACAGCAAAAATAGATAATAAACTAAGGTAAGAAATGTCCAATTATGGTCTTTTATTTGGAAATTAAACTAGCTAAATTAAAAGAAACCATAAGATAAGATAAGATAAGATAAGATAAGATAAGATAAGATAAGATAAGATAAGATAAGATAAGATAAGATAAGATTGATCTCACCATGGGGAAATTTCACAGTTGAAAGCAGCAGCATACAGCACACCAGTATACAGGTAGAAAGAAAAGAAAAAAAACACAAGAGTGAAAAATAAAGGAAAATAAGAGATCTTGTATTTATATTAATATTTATATAAATAGAGGAATAGTATATTACTATATTATATCATAACAAGCTTTTGATTTTTTTTTGTGTTGCGTGTTTATTTCAATGTGGACGCAGAAGTAATACAACATACTGCATTTTAATAATTGTTAACATTTTCATTTCAGTAGCTCATTCATGTTTTATCATTGGTACTTTCCCAGATGAAATATCCCCATTTTCAAACCCAAATTTCCTAAAAGCTGAATGAGTAGGATGTGGAGCAGGCGGGAGGAGAGGGGGGAAATTACACATTGTAGCTATTAATGTCCTTGAACTCTGGTCTTTCCCAAGCTTGATGAACAATGTGTCCTTTATGTGGGTTCGTGACACAGCGAGGACGGAGAGAGGATGCTACGAGAGCTGTGGCACCACTACACCAACAGAGTGGCATTGGCGAGTGTCTGTCAGTAGTCTGGGGTTGAGTCATGTGTCAAGCACGTCTTGCCAATCTATGAATGTGTGTATACAGAGAGGAGGGGGTGCCCTGCTGTACTAAAACTCATGTGAGGATGATGGAAGTTTGGGGCAAGATGTGATTTAAGGAGACAAGAGCGAACAAGGCTAACACTACTATTTTCTGTTTCTTAAAAATGGTGCACATACAGTATATTTATTCATCACAAGGTCCCAAGAATAACAGTACAACTGGACAAAAGCCTTGATACTGAGATACAAATGGATTCACACACACACACATCACCATCTATATATATCAGCTATCATCTGTCAAATGCTGGTTTCCCTCCCTGGCACAGTTTGTGAATTATGAATAGTGTGGGCAAAGCTCAAAACCCAAAATTCCTTTGGCCACGATTTGTTTTCTTTCTCATTGATCACCAAGCAGCTGCTGACTGATTCTCAGCATAGCCAACATAGCCGCAATGTTTTCTTAGCATTTCAGACATGCAGACAGACAGGGTGAGAAAAGAGAGGAGGTGAGAAGTGGAAAGGAAAGGCAAAATGGAAGAGAAAGGGGCAGGGAAAGAGTGTGTGGGAGAAAGACAATTTCCATACGCAGTCTAATATCCAGGTTCACAGGGCGGCTGGGGTCCGAGTTCGTACAGCAGATATTTGATCCATTGTCAGTCACGTTTTTTTTTTTTTTTTTTTTTTCAGTCCAACCATCCGCCTCAGTCAGGGGTGGAGAAACCCCGTGCTATTTGTACCATTTTTATTACGGAAGACAGAGATAACACAGAAAAAAGATGGTTTGCCTGGAAAGTGTCATTACTGGTAGGTTTAAACATTTGAGCAAAGACGTATTTTTCTATTTTTCTCATTGATCATCTTCACTGAAACTAGACCTTTATTGATTTGGATCTACTTTATGCTTTGAAAGGTGGAATACCTCATCTTCTTCAGGTTCCTCACAGGTGCCTGAAAAGTTTCCAAGTGTCCAAACTGTCTGGTATTTGAAAATAAACTACATTATATCCACAAAGGCACTTCAAAGCCTAGAGACTGTCAATCTAAACTCATCATATACTGATGCTTGACCAAAGCATCGCATTTCGATAGTATCCTCAGAGATTTTTAATATATGAAGTTGATGCCATTTTTTTATGAGCGTTTGGTTGTTTTTTTGAGGAAAAAGTCTTGTATTAATTAAAGGGATTGACAAACTTTTCAGCTTTAACCACATGTCGGAATTTATCCTGGGACTCAAATGTGTCATTATTCATTATGAACTGACTTCACCACCATCAAACAGCTGACATATCTGAGCACGCATCTGTTCATTCATTCATTCATTTTCCAAACTGTTCTGCTTTTATTAATTAATTAGAGGGAGGTGGGAGCGGAGGTGTTTACGTTCTTTTTTTAAATTAACGTTAGAAAAAGATAAGAAAGAATCGTCCCTCAGTTTGGAGGGAGACATTTTACATGTACAGTATACAGTCATCCATCCATTTCCCTCAGGTGCATTGACACATGTGAGTTTTCCATTCCCATCGTAGCCTGTCCACC
>JAPTYQ010000008.1:15004064-15022644 GCA_029814465.1 Ostorhinchus cyanosoma
ATTATTAAAATAATTCATATTGTTGTGGTTATAAGCGGTGGTTTATTTGCAGCAGTCCATGGAATTTAGAAAGTACTGTATAGCTGCACTTATAGTTGCACTTACACCTCAAATGCAGTTTAACAAAATAAATTCTTCGTCAGCAATATGAACAATGACAATCAACAGAATTAAGCGAAAGACAGATGTGATGTGATGCCTGTGTTCAGTCAAAAGTGGAAAGCCAAACCCATTACTGAAATGTGTTCAAAACAAGCAAGGAACTGTGTAACAAAACCAGATGTGACGTGTTTTATCATCTTCTTCATTACAACCAACATCTTTTCAACACTGGTGTCAGTTTATATTAGTTGTAGAGGTGATTTCCATGCTAGAATACGTTTGAACAGTTATCCAAGACTACCCGATGTGGATAGCATCTTAGAAAATGATCTGTAAGGCCTGCAGTGTTGGCGTTTATTCCCCCTTTTTTTTTTCTCTCAGCCATGCTTTTTCCATTCTCTTGTCTCTCTAGTCACCAGTGCTCAGTTATTATCCCCCTCACACAAACAGACACACACAGTCTGAGGACCTCAGTGGCCCTTCTCAGCTGGTACAGAGCCCCATATGCTCTAACTCCTGTTGTTATTGTTGTTGTTTGGCTCCCCGGCTCATTTGACGTGTGGACCCATGACAGTGTCCAGGACCCCTTCCAAGTCCTGTCTGGTGCCCCTTAGTGTGTGTATGTGTGAAAATACACTCATATGTGCCAGTCAGGGAGCCACTGTGCCTGCATGATACTGTGTAATGATATAATATGATATGTATAGTTGGCTCGGGTACTTATAGAGATTTAAAGCTATATAAGCCAATTTTTATACAGTACAAAACCACACTTTCCACAAAGATTACTGTATCTTTGTGGGAAGCTCGTGTTCGACCTTGACGGCGGGACCATTTGTCACATCTTCAAAGGCTGTTGAAGAATTAGGACTTGGGTTAAGATTAGAATTAGGTTTCGGTTGAAAAAGTGTGCCTTCAAGGTAAAATTAGTGCATGTGTCTAGATGTAAAAGGTCCACTCTACCTAAAAATATTCAGACAGCCCAATTTGGAAGCCACCCACGTTGCCACTACACACACCCACACGTTCAAGGGCATATAGTACATGCTGTCAAATTACACATTTTAGGAATTTCAATGCTTTCTAAGAAACGTACATGCATGATTTTGTGGTGTTTTGGCACACTCATAAACACTGCATGTCACTTACAACAAACTACAATAGACGCATATAACAGGATTTAACAGCAGTGTGTGAGGCACTCCTTACTCACCCTAATACAATATGTGCATGTTCAGTTTCCATAGTAACTTTAGATTAACCTAAATAAGAACAAACGGAGAACACACATGAATAAGCTAAGTGTCAGCGAAATGTAACCTTACAAATAAGTTGAGCTACTGTTTTGAATTCTCATGCACGTAAAAATAGGAAGGGTGGCTCTGTACTATGTTACATGTGATTTTTGGCCATCTGTCCACTAAGCACACCGCCCACATTGCTTCTCCACATTCTGATGAGCTACAAGGACACATTATCTCCACTTAGCCCTTCGCCACTTGGCAACTGCAAGAACCATAACAACCAGTCTGTATGAAAACCCACTTTAAGCTCCCAGCTCTTATTGCCTTTGGAACTTGAAGCAACGCTCTGGGCTTTCCAGACCATCCTCCCTTTCTGGTTGTGCCGAGCTGCGCCCTTTCCTAGACCTCCTCCTCCAAAAGTCTTTAGTTTTCATCACTGTAGAAATGTATTCAGGGAGACATTTATCAGTGAGCAGCCTGTCACTAGAGACTGCACTGGCGGCCATTTTACAGGCCTGGTCAGGGAAAACAGGAAAAGGGAACTTCACTGTAAGAGAATGACATTTACATGTATATTTACATTTATTTGCAGCTGTTGTCGAATAGAACCAATCCCAAGCGACTCAGTGGGAAGACTAGAAAGGTCACAGGCAGATGCATGCATTACAGCTTTATTAGCTTAGCTGTGGTGTGTGCATCACCTACAACCTGGCATTTTTCAGAGATTTTACTTTGGAAATAATGGCATTCTTGCGCATACACTTAAATTCATGAGGGCAATTTTCCTCAGGTTGTCTGTTTGTGCAGGAGTGTTGAAATACTACTATCGGTACTATTATACACATCTTTATTTGCATATCTTAAAAGGATACTGTCTGTGGAGCTTTATGATGATTTAACTGCGCAGTAAAAAATAAGAAAAAAAAAATTGAACAGCCATGACGTAACCATCAACATATATGTCATCTTTAATATGTTATTGTACTGAATGTAATGTTTCAAGACAAAGGGCACATTGAAAGAGAACTGTTTCATTATTCTGCTGTTATTTTTGTCATTTCACACTGTTTCAGTTTACACCTTACTGTAAAATCTGCAAATATCAATATCAAAAAGACTCAAGGACTGTTCAAAAGACTAAAGTGACATGTCACGGTCTTTTTCTCAAATTGACTGTTGAGAAAAATCAAGGCACAAAAACGCCTGCTGTGTTTAAGTCTGAGATGTGATGCTCATTTCCCTCATTTAATGTGTTAGATTACATAATTACTTCTTTCATACAAAGAACTGCAGCTGTGATAATTTCCTGTTAATTACATTAGCTAAGACGTTTTTTTTTTCTTTTTTTTTTTAACTTAAATCATTCTCCCAAATAACATATCTTATCTCCAGAGATGAATGTGGCAATGATTCAATTAGAGAGTAGAGAGGAGGAACTAAAATAAAAGCAGTATAATGTAGTTGGCAAATCTTGCACTGTTTTGAATTGAAACCTCCACTCCCCCTTTTCTAATTTCACTTTTTGTGTTTTTGTTTTTTTTCCAGTGCACACTGTTATGTTAGCGTTGGTCACTGGAGGCTGAAGATACAGTTTTATTAGCTTTAATTATGCGCAATTAATGTTGGTCCGCCTGCACACCACAATCAACAGTAAACACTGTGAATATTTATGCAGAAAACCATGTGACAAAATGATGAATGACATCTATCTGTTTACACACATGCAATGTTCATGCTTTTATACCAATACGATGTGCATATAAAACACACCTCGACCAGGTTCCTATCAAAATGATGTTTGGCCGCAAGTGCACACACTGGCCTTGGAAACCATAGCCTCCAATCCCCCACCTCCAAACTCCCCTTCACGTCCCTCTCAGGAGCCAAAATGGCGTCCATAAATCAAGGAGCTAGATGTAATCTGCGGTGTCCAGAATGCAAGGGGCGAGGCTGTGAAGCATAATGCGACTGGTTCTCCATTGTCATTCAGACGCAGGCAGCAGCACAGAGAGCCTTGCCTGCACCTGATAAGGGTCCGCTCACTGAGAGTCATAAATCACAGACAGTGCCAACGGTTACTCCACTGATTTCACACACAGAGGGAGAGAGAGAGTGTGTGAGAGGCAGCAAGAGAGCAAAAGAATTCAAGTACAAAGAGTCTGGAGAAGGTGGTTTAGAATATAAGGAGTAGAGAGTGAAAGATGATGAAAAGGTGAGCATAAAGAAAGGAGAGGGCTTGAAGATAGGGAAAGCAGAATGGGTTTAGAGAGGCAGCGGTAAAGAGAATGTCAAGAATGAGAGAGATGACTGTGTTGAAATGAGGGAAGACGTGATAGCGAGAGATGGTGGGAGGGACAGAAGGAGGGAGGGGATGATAGATCTGCAATTTACTCCCCTATCTCATCTGGCAAGAAGTTTCTACACACAAAAGGCCTGACCTTCAGGAAATAAACACCTCGCTCTCCCAGAGAGCTCTGCTGATGTCTGGGCTGCATGTCAATTCCATCACCTGGTCTCAGGACAGACCTCAAACGAATACACAGAGTTTTTGGAAAACAAACTCCTTGATCCCAAATAATCCATGAAAATAAAACAATTCTATGGATTGATGTGTGGAAAGTTGCTGTTTATGGACTGTTTTGACTTGTTTTTGACCAATATTGTAGTCAGTTTTTAGAAAGCCGGAAACTGAATGAAGTTTCCTCTTTTCTATTCGGGTGCTTCTATGAAACTGTTTCCTAGAAACAGGACAAGGGGGCTAAAAATTCAAACCAGATGTAGACTAATGTTGTGAAGCAAGTTTGGAAGCACTTTGGGACTATTTTAAAAATAAATATTTACTGAGATAAAAGAGAAACTATTTTTCAGATAAAACACATTTTTATATATTTTTTTAATATTATTATTTATTTAATTTTTTTTACACAAAAATCCGGAGGAAACACGATAAAAAGGCCACGAAAATTACGCTCTATTGTTTTTTCCAATATCTTTTTATTCTCTCACATGTACATTTTGGGAATTGAACTAATTATGCAAGGTAGAGAGTTTCGCAAAAAGGACCACTGTTAAAAAATCACTCACAATTTATTTGTGTTTAAATGGACAGATTCCACGTGTGAGACTAGTGGACACAATGGGTTACACACGAAATCTGGAATGAGACTGAGATTCATGAAACACCTGCATGTCTGGATTAGAAAAACCACAACACCTAAAGGTAGCTTTTCATGCCCCAATTTTGCTCCTATTTTTGGCCCCAATATTTTATTGAAAATTCATTAAATTTGGAATGGCTCAGAACAAGAGTGTAATTTTTTTTACATTTATCTGAGGTCACCATTCGGTACATCCTGAGGGGAAATATGTCTAAATTTCTCTTTTATTATTTCGTCTAAAAAGCTGGAAAAGTGCCAGGTACCAAAATGAACCCAGTTTCATAGAATCACCCATATGTATTTTTTCAACACTGACTTGAGTACTGCACTAATATTTCATGAAATATATCATATTGAATTTATTGATATTGAAAATGACTGAACTGATAAATTATCATTAAATGCATTTGAATAAAAAAACAATTGCAAGATTTAAAGTTATTGAGCAGTATCATTTCTAATGTAGTAATTTAAGTGTTTTTGGTGTATTAATGCAGAGACAGTTCAACACACCACACTTGGAATAAAAAATAAATGTACATATTACATCAATGTATTTGTTTTGTGTCTTGTTTATTTTACAGCTCAAGTCAGTTGTATTTATATATACAGTATATATCAAAGTCACATATTTACCTCTGAGGGGGAATTACATCTCTGTTCAGGTTCCTTAGGTCATCAGAGACCTTCAAACTGGCCTTTTGCGACCTATCATAAAGTCCTTCTTCCAAACTAAAATCTTGGAATCAACTCAGGGGAAATCATTCAGCTGATACCAATCTCTTCCCCAGCTCCTCAATCTCTACTAGGCTTTTACTCTTGTGCCTCATCCTAATCACTCATCCCTCAATGCTGCAGTTCGAGTGGCAGCTCTCACTCTCACCATCGCCTCCATTCAATCATCCCCTTATTCCTTATTCATATGCTAAACCCCTATAGCAGAGCCCCTTTGGCCAAGCGCACTGTGAGATAGATGTTAACATGTGTAATCCCCCATTAACGCATACGAGACAACGTATCCTCCACGGACGCCCACTCTCCCCCTGGGATTAGCCCTCTGAGTGGTGGGGCTGATGGGTAATAGTTCAGAGAAGCTCCCCTCGATTTCAAAAGGCGGAATCCCTCCCGCTTCTTTCCCCTTCACCCCTCGAGTTTGAGTAGAGATCACTGAGGGTGAATGTGTTTGCCTGCAGGAATTAAGTGTTTGTGAAAACGGGTGGTATTTATAACACTTCCATTCATTTCCATTGAAAACACGATGGTAGCTGTACTGATTTGTCCTCCGGGTTAAACAAAGCTATTTATGTAGCAGATAGTAGAGTAATGTGACTCCCATTCACACTAAACTAAATGGGAGGTGACATGAATTAAGTCCGTGTCAACAACAGACATCATACCCTCAAGGTACCATTATAAAAACTGTTAGCGCTTTATAAATTGGCGAATGTTTCAGTTTTTTATTAGGAACTTATTGGAATGATCAGTCGAAGTCATGACCAAAAACCTGTTAATTGCCGTCGCTCTTTCTTTGCAAGCCAAGTTCTTCACACTTGAGAGGCTGCATCTGAGGAAGAGTTGAATCTGCGGTTACATCACGTCTGTGGACTGAGAGGCTGATTTGGGCCGGCCTGTCTGCATGGAACCTACAAGCATGCCTCATTGGGTTTCACATTATGTACCCTAATCCGGCCCGAGACTATCAAAGGAAACATTAGATGGAAGACCTTGAAAAGTTTTGTGACATTGTTATGTGCTGCTCTTCTTGGACTAGTTTCAATGGCATTTTTCCAAGAGATGATACTGATTTTTACTGTTTTAACACTTTTTCTGAGTTTGAAGTCAAATAAAAGTTGATTAAAAAACTGTATATTGTGGAAAACCGATATGATTCTATGATTAATTAAAAGTAAAGCTGAATAAATGATGAAAAGGGCTAAAATTGTTCTGCTCCGGATGGGAGATTTTCATTGTTATTACAATTAAAGAAATGCATGAAACTAAATAGTTTTGTGGTGGTAGCACCCCTAAAAAGCCTCCAAATCCAGTCAAAATAATATAAACAAAAATATGAAAGTCTGGGGGTGTTGCTACCTTAAACTGCCAAATTCCTTCTATCCCTCCCTTTATTCCCCACGTACTCTCTCTGGAAATGTGAAATTAGCTGAAACATGAGCACAATTACAAGAAGGCCTAGCATAAAGACCGGGAGACTGGGAAAATAAACTGATCACAGACCTCTGAACAAATCTGGTTTACTTTACAAAGCCTCCTCTGAACTCCTGCCAACATTTCCCCCCGTCTAGATAATTCCTCCCTGAGCAGTTTCATGTTTACACCTTGAAAATCGCTGAATGATCAAGAGGGAAGAGACTCCAACGCATTCCCCGCCTTTGTTCTGCCAGAAGACGCTCGGCTGAGCATCACACCTCAAAAGTAACATTAGAAATATCTAATTGGGTAAAAATATGCAGGTCATCCGTTTGAAGCTTCTTTTTTTTTCTTTCTGGTTGTCTCGCTCTCCACATAACATTTACACATCCACAGTGGTGTCTTCTTCGGCGTCTCTTATTTAACTCTGTTTTTTCTGCCTTCACCAGCACAGAGCATTGAGGCGTTTTATAGCGTTTCTCATTACTGCATTTTCCAAACAGTGTACGAGGGGCAGTGGTGCATGGTTGAATTATTCAGGGGTACTGGGGATTACGGTGCAGGGGCTGATGTGTTATACTGCGCTGCTGTAAGGGGTCCTCCAGGGAACACCGAGTCAGAATGTAAACCTGCTTTTATAACACAATGAGAGATGGAAGTAAAACAATAAAAGACTCCAGATGAAAGCTTTATTCAGTAAAACAGGAGCTAGAAAAAGCAACACAGGCCTCTTAATCTGTTCGGTTCAATTCTCAGTAAAGGCTTAATCTCAAGGCTGTGTCACTGCCTCGGTGTAATTTAATAGCTGGAAGATATTGTTTGCCTTGCATTCCGCTGCAAAGTGAGTCCCACATACTAGTAACTTTGAGTTTAATAGCTCCGTGTTATGCTCGTAAAGATTTACAGTATTTAAGGGTCCTGTGAATTTTTGAAGGTCAACCTAATTTTTGTTACTTTTGAAGTTTCAATAACTGCTGGCAAAAAATATGGGTCAAAGATTCATGGTCCTCTATGGATAAGTGAGGATTTTAAAGAAAAGCCCGTTGTTACGAAGAGGCAGCAATTTCCAGTTAAAAATACACCAATTTGTACAAATAGAAATATTACTATTGCTGCACAAATATCAGCTGACATGGACAAGTCTGTTATTTTTACCCATAAAGACACAATGCTAGTTTTTTTTGGCAGTTTCCAAATGATTTTTATTTATTTTAACCTTTCTTAAGTGATTTATCACCATTTATTGGAATATCATAGTCTTTATTTAGCATTTTGTCAAAGAAAATCTGGTATTTTCCTGTATTTAATTTGCTGATTATGTAGATGTTTATAAAAGTTGAGATTAAAGTTGAGAGACAACTGAAAGAAAAGGTGATTTTTTTTCTTTAAAATTTGTCATTAATAATGTATTGCATGATGTATAGTTTTATAAAGTAATTTGTTGTATACACTGTATTGTTTTGTTTGTATGTTCAGGACTACAGATGAAAAATAGCTCCCAGCTAAATCCGTCATATTTACACAAAGTAATGTTTTTATTTGCACTGAGTGTTCATTAATCTGCACTGTCCTCATCAAATAAACAAATGAAATAAATTAATTAATGGAACATAAACCAAGTGTTTCCATCCACTGTCAAATTTCATGGGTTTTACTAGTGAATCAGTGCTGATGAAGATGTTCACTACAGAGCCTCTGAACGTCCGAATGGGTCAAATCTGATGACCATGAAAAGATGACAAACTGCATTTTACAGCAATTATTTACATGTATTGATAGGATTAGTGGATCAACAGGTATTAAACATTTTAGATCAGTAGATGGTTTTGGTCGACGGTGGATGTTTGGGTTTTTCTGGTTTCAAATAACAACATGCTCAGGCCTAAACGTAAGTCTGATGAAGTTTGTCAGAGCACATTCAAAATTCACACTCCTAGAGCAACCCAGTGCCATTTATTTTCAATTACCTGCAAATATTTTCTATATAGTTTATATGTCTGTACCGCTTATGAACTCTGTCCCCTGGGTTTAAAGCTCCAAGGATTATACCGTCTGCTCCGACCTGTAAATTCTCCTCAGTTCAAGAGAAGTTCATGAAGTGACTCTAACTCTGGCTCAAGGATGAAATATATCTCTACAAACAGACAGCACGGTTTTAAATAATTATGTCTGACACATTTTTGGCAAGAAATTGTCATTAATTAATATAATTTTGTTGTCTTTCAAGTAAAGCTTTGTGAGGGCAGAATATTATTTTTGGCTCATCCATTAAACCTGGTAATGGAACAAAAACGTCCAGCACACACACGGTGCTTTGAGGTGTGTGAGCTGGTGTAGCAGCATATGGCTTCAGTGCATGGTAGTTGTGAACAAAACCTACAGTGTATGCCATATGTGAGTGTATTTTGTACTCACAGTGTATACAGCCTCAGAGCTTAATGGCTATAACAATTATACCTCCTCTGATCTTGTGTCGTAGAAGACTTGGTTTGACTCCAGCATGATTCAATCAGCTGCAGCGCGCCTGACGTCCCTGAAAAGATAAATTATGCCATTACCACTCTGAACCGAAACAGTGTGCTCTTGCAAAACGGTAAAACTACACTGTGTTTTAAAGGAAATGTCACTAATTACCCCTTTTTTTTGTTTAGGATAATATTGTTCAGTCGTTCATCATTTCAAAGAGGACCGCTGCAATGGAAGAAAATTATGAAAAGGCATTTTTTGCCTCTGAGCGATTGCGGTTTCGTTCATGTGTATTGTTAGAAGAACTTCAAGTTACTGAGACAAAATAATCACGATCGTAATAAAAAAATGCCATATACTATTAGTATTACACTACATTTTCTTGTAACGTGTTAACATTTTATTATCTAACTATGCAAAGGCTAAAATGACTCTTCAGGTAGAGATATTTTCAAAATGAGACAAAAATTCCCCACCTTCACCTCCTAAACGTGCACATCTGAACCTGCACTGCACCATCATTTTTTACTTTTCCTCAGTAGGCTTCACAAATCTCTCCTGACCAGCTGATTTTTTCACACCCCTACTCATTTCATTTTGATGCTAGCATGTGATGGCGACACAGCATGACAGCGCTCACATTTCCAATAAGGTTGGCACAATGTGGCTCTGGACTATTAATATCCCACAATGCCATAGTCACAGTAGTGGCATCTGTCTACTTGGGCAGTATACCCTCCTTCTTCCTCTCCTCCACCTCTCTCCACCATCACATCCCTTCACCATCCTCCTCACCTCTTCTCATCCTCCACTCCTCTCGTTTTCTCCCTCTCAGATGGAGTGTGCAGTCTTGCAGTACAACACACAGCTTAGTGAAAGGCACTTGAACTGTTGCCAGTAGACACATGCTGCTCCGCTAGTTCAATCTCTGAAGAGTAAATGAATAGAAATTGCAGAATATGCGTCAACTTCAGTTTCAAAGTCAGAGCATGTGGGAATCTTAAAGCGTCTGTAAAGTGTTTAACAGATGGAACCGGGCCAAAATGTCAATATGTTGTCATAAATGGAAGTTCTAATAAGAAATTTCTGCAGTTCTAGGAGAGTAAACCAAGTTTTCTTAGGTCAAGGAACTATTACTGAGTATGTAGTTATTTCCGCTTTTGTTTATGTAAATGCACTTTCAACCTCCTGGACACAGTGCTCATGAAATCATTAGTTCATCATATCAGTCAGCACCACAGAGGCCACATTTACATAATTTAGGCTATTACTATATTATGAATGTGCAATACACTGACTTTAACGCCAAACAAATAATCCTATACAAAAGCCATCAGCACATATTGTGTTTTATATTGGAATTAGCATTTCATAGTATTGCAAAGCAAGCACTGGAGTTTACATTTGTTATATGAAACATTTTGGACAACTGTCTGGCTGCTCATGGTGCTCGCATTTCATTAGTTTCACTTGTGCTTTAATTGATCTTTATTTCCCTTGATTATGATCATAATTAAACACCAGAAAGCTGTTCAAGCAAACAGCCATCTGCCAGGTTGGATGATGGGCACCAACAGTGTGGGTATATGGGTACAAGGCCACTGTGGTACACTGCCAAGACCTGCACCTCTAAACGCCCCCTCAAATGTGTTATGATAAAGTCAGCCGCATTTTTACACGTGATTTGAACAGCAATGCACGCTGTTTTCTAATATAAGTTCTGTTTTCCTTCAAGAAACATCTTTGAAAGATGTATATTTTTGTGTATTTAACCTATGTACTAGGAGAGAACAATTAGACAGATTTATTTGATATGCTCTACCATGTACTAAAAAACTCGTGAACAAACAGAATATTATAAAAATGACTGAAAGGCCATTGTATATCTTATGATTACTGTTAAATTTACCAGAAACCCCTTCTTCTTAGAGCCTCCTGATCTGATTACTGTGGATATGTTAAAGGCTTTGCAACATGGATTTAAGCATATTTACCTAAAATCCCCAAAGTAGAGTTCATTACTGCTGAGAGTTAGCACCATCACCTCTTGACCTCTTTAATTGAATAAGTCAAGGTAGTCGGAGCTCATGGTTAGGTGAGCCTAATTTTAAGTATGTGGCTGCACCGCTAACATGTGGCTTGGATAGACTTGATTCGGTCAACTTTACCCCCCTGAACGCATAAACAACCAATCCAGGCTGATCATTTAGGTAGATATCTCTGCAGTCAATACAAATATCCAAAGGATGTAAGGCAATCTGACCTGTACTACCAATTGATGGTGGTACAGTTTTACATCCTGTCAATCCTTAACCATCCAGTGTAACAGATGAAAAAGGCTTGGTTGTGGATCAAAGCTATCAATATCCATCCAGTCAAAAGAACACATTTCAATGATGAAAAAGAGATGCCATTAAAAACATCTACTTTACATTTTGATTTTCTTCGGATTATGTCCCCGCATTAGATTTATACTCATTCCGATTTTTATCGTCCTGGCTCCATGCAGCTCAAATCGAGTTATGAACTTAATCAATCCGTGCTATCCTGCATTGACTGTTTTATGATTGGCCGGGGTCAACAGGTTTTATTGACCCGATAACCTTAAATGAAAATGGCTGTGTGTTTGACAAGGAGTGGGAGAAATGGACAGTGCAGAAATATGAAGCAACTCGAATCCATCCCTTCTCAATAGCACCTACTAGTTAAACGCATCATAAATGAGAGCTGACATGAACTAATTTCTTCCGGTGCGTTTTCTGATCCCCTCACTCTTGTTGGCTGATGGTGAAGAGCAGTCCATAAAGACGGTCATATAGGATAGGTGGTGTGTAAATCTGGGCAGGGGTGAGGAGGCAGACCCTGCATGAAGAGTGATGGATGAGGTGGGAATCTTGCCCTTTCTCTCTCTTTTACTCTCAATCTCTGAGGCCTATTCCATCTCCTTCAACCGGGATAGGGAGAGACATACGTGCATTCCTGACCTCCATAAGGAAACAAGGCGCTGTTGCTACAGCTGCATGCTGAGCAGGCCTCAACCTTTTGGGAGGAGGAATGGCTCTGCTGCAGTTTTAGGGAGAATCTGTCTTGGCCAACAGATCATTAAGCCGTTGCTTCATTAGTGAAAAGGTGAAGAGCGGGGGAAAGGGAAAGGTGCATGTAGGTATGGTGTTATTTTTGCCTGTGAACTGTCTGAGTACCATTATGATAATAAAGTGAGTGCAATGAGGACATTAATATCAGGTCCTCCTGCCTATACGTTATTGTTTTTCCTGATCCGTTTGGGATGATATTGTTTTATACTCAATATAAAAATAAATCAGTAGAATCTGCCATTTCACATTTTTAGAAAATAATTTCCTACCATGAATCTTTAACATCGGCTTTAATAAGTGCAGATAAATCTATCCACTGAAGTGTCTTCTTTCTTATCAAAACAACATAGAAAAAGACAGTTCTCAGGTGAAATATACATGCCGCTGTTGCCGAACACTTTCCTTGGCGTGGACAGTAAACCCATCATACAGTATTCTGCTGCACCGCTGCGGCCCCTGCAGCATTAACACATATGGCTTTCCTTAGATCATTACTTCCATTAAGTCATTAAGCCTTGGCCTAAGCGAGGCCTGTTAGTTAGTCACATTAAAGAGTTAACACTTTCCGTCTCCCCAACCCGATGGGCTGACACGTCTGCCGTGGCAACTGACACATCACTCCATTCCCATAATTAGGAAAATTGCTCTTAACAGGTCCACCGTTTAGTAATGGTCTCATTTCTTCCATCTTGCTCTGACGAGAGCAAACTGCAAGAAGATGTCCCCATTAACTCTTTGCACCGAGGCTAAACTCCTCCTGTGACCATTCAACATGCTCTGATCCGTCACCCCCCCCACTATACTCACACATACACATACTTCTTTCTAATGGTCTTAATGAGCCAACCCATGGCCTGTTCCCCCTGCAGATCTTTAACATATTTTTGGAGACCTTTGATCGAACAGCTATCATCTTAGACATTTTTCAACTGAGTTAATGTTGAATGTGGGGACGGGGTCAATTTGAGAAGAATGAAAGATGGTGAGACGATTCGTCGAAGAATAACACGCCAAGCTTTCATCTCACCCCCACACCCACCTCCCCAACAAGCACCCAGTCCTCCATCCCTTCATCTCGCCCCCCGTTCCCTTCACCACCGCCACACTCACCCCCATTCTCTGACCAAATTAAATTGAAACCAGATGGAGCAGGGCCTGGACTGTGCGTTGTGTCAGATTGTCATGGCGCATTAACCATGATTTCACATTGAGATGGTCTGCCTGGCCAGAAAAAAGCGACGAGAGCCAGACAGAGGGAAGAGAGAGAAAGAGAGAGGGATGGAAGAGGAGAGGGGGTTGGGAGGGCTCGAGTGAGAAGAAAAGGAGAGAGAGTGAGAGATTTTCAGACAGAGGGAAGGAAGGAAAGCGAGAGAGAGAGAAAGAGAGAGAGAGTGGACAGATGAATACAGTCCTGCTGCCAACAGATCAATCCCACTGATCGCACAGCTGGCACAGGCTGATGATATGAACGCCATATGACACGGAGACAGGCCTGCATCAGGGAGGCTCAGGATGGTGCCATACCTTTACAGATAGGATTTAACACCCTACATAAATCTGAATCCAAATCCAATAATCTTTTCATTAACATCTGCATATAGTCTTGAAAGTAAATTTCATGTAAGCACTTAAGTTTTTATTCTTTGCAATAGATAAATGTCACTGCAACACTCAAACTCTCTCAAACCACTGCAGCACCGAGCACCATTTTTGATGTGATGGTAATTTACATGCATGCCGCGAAAAACCAGAGCCAACTTTTGCACTTTTTACTCATCTGCATTTCTTGACAGCTATATTACTTTGATGTAGAAAAAAATAAGGTTATATATCACAATAGCTGATAAAATCTGACTCGTGACTATGAATATTTTCTGAACCAAACTTCAGTTTCATTTTTTAACTTTCCTGAACTATAGCGGGAGGATGATACTCTCGACCACAGTGAAACATTCATCTTCCATTCACACCCAAAGATCAACACTCCACTTAACCTCTCAGGGGATGGAATTACAAGTTTGACTTCAACCAGCAATATCATCTCATTGCAGGTGTCATTACCCCAGCTTATAATTGACAGAAGCATTAACATGTCATTAACACATAAGCTTAGACTTATATTTGAACCTTTTAATGAGGCCATCATTCAACATTAATAGATTAGTTATCACAGATAATGACTGAGGTGTCTTTGCCTGTCCCCACAGGTCGGTGTGAAGAAAACTCAGCATAATATTTTTGGTGGGGGGCTCCCTGAGGAAATGAGAAGGGAGGTCATTTGGGGCAAATATAGGGAGACAAGACTGGGTACTGTCTTCCATACAGAGGTCTGTAGGTGAGAGAGATGAATCATGAATGAGAGTGACCATTCCTGTGCACAGTAGGCTAAAAAAGATTTAATCAAAACAGGTTTTTACCCTTGTGGTGCTCCGGATATAATCTAACATGACATCTACCCTGACAAAGTAGCTGGAGTGATAATAAAACCAGCTGTCTTTGCTGTAAATTACTCTAAGATGTTATACCTGGAAAGTTACTTTATGTACAATGTTTTTCATATTCGGAGTCCTGAATTTATCAAAAATAAGATGCTGTGGCAGTTTTCAGATGCCTGAAAGTTACATCTTCACATGTGCAGCGGAAAACACTATATCTCTGCTGTATACTACTGTATTGGAGTTTGATCCATCTGGACAACTGCTTTAGGCTCTCCGACAGGGCAGAGTTGTACTTTTCTTAGTATTTTTCCTGACAAAATCTTCTTCTGCCTGTGGATATGCCTTGTTGTGCCTTACGTTTCCTGAGAGTCACCTATCTGCTTTCAAATCCTCAAGAAAAAAGGGACCTTGCACTACATACTAATCACACTGAGCCAGAATCCTTCCTTGTTTACATCAGGCCTTGAATTAAAGACTACTATTAATCTCCCAGAATGCCTCCTCTCACCTCAGTCAAAGGCGATGATTGATTAAAGCCGCTGTTGGCGTGGCACCGGCTGGAACTGGCTTGAGTTTCACCTACAAGAGTAACTGTATGAATGGCTTGCTCCTTTTAGAGCCGGACTCGTGGCCCGTGGGCCTTTGAGCCACCACAAACTAATCTACCAGCCCACAGGCCTCTGTGATGTGAAAACCAGGTAGCCCCATAACCCCCCCACCTCCACCCGACCCCACTCTCCAGCCTCCTGTCTTTCCTCCTTCGCTCCCATTTCTCGGTCCTAACGGACTTGGTGATGGATTGTATTTTGCTCCTCAGAAACACATTGTTTTCTTTAGCACAGCAGGGTATTCTATTTGCAAAGGTCTGGCCAGTGAAGTATTGTGGATATCTATCACTGCGGAGGTGCCTCTGGTAAGCATGTTCCTTCCTTTAAGAGGAGGAGCAGTTGTGAGCGATTGATAGCTGGGGTTGTCTGGTCCCAGCAGTAGTCATATAGAGACAAGACGCAAGAAATGAATACAGTAGTGCATTACCCCTCCGAACGATAACTGTGTGTAAAAAGTGGGTCAAACGTATTTGCAAGTATTAACTAAACATTAGTGGGATTTATTACATCAGAGCAAAACAATTTCTAATGCAAATGATGTCATATTTCATTTCAATCTGATGAAAGTTTGCTAAACTGAATAAAACATTATTGATTGCAAAAGGTCTGGCTTTGGGGTTATTATAATATACAGATGACATAGAAGCTGTAAAATGAATAATGTATACAAAGCATTTAGACAAATGAGACATAAACTATGATTTCATAACAGTTAAGAGGAAAATTAGCTTTAACTTAGTCAAGTATAAAAGCGGATCTTTGTTTATCTGAGAAAAATTGCAATAAATACAAATTTCAAAGGTACATTTCACACTCTGTTGGAAAGTTAGGGCTACAATTTGGGATCAGTCGTGATCAGTTAATCAAAATGTTACCAAGACAAACTCATAACCTCATTCAAAGTGTTAAGTATGCCATGAAATGTAAGGCCCTTTGTATTTCTCTCAAGTTACAATATCACAATTACCCGAATGGATGGTTTCCAAAGAAGGATTACCCACTCTAAATCTCCTTTTAGCACCTCCATGTGAAAGTCAAACAGCGGCAGCGTTAGGGAGATGGCGACAGATGACAACCTTGAACCTATAAACGTTCATCGGGCAGTTCAACGAAACAGTTTAAAAAGGACCTGCCTCATGGCATTTCCACTGCTGCGTTCACCTCAGGAGATCCTGAATACATATACAGAGGTCTTGATATGTTTTACATGCTGTCCTCTGAGGGGACCTGGGGGGTATTTGTAACCCAGCTATTTCAACAGTGCGATGATGTACACACCCCAGCTATGTTGAAATAGATTGGAGATGATGCGAAACGCAAAACATAACCAGTGACTGTGAAACTGAAGTAAAATCTAAACATTTAAAAGTCAAATAAAAGATTGCAGCCCATTCGTGTGTTGAAGTTTTTGTAAAACCTGTTATTAGTTACTGCATCTTTTTTTTCTGCCTCATAGATCTTCCTTCACTACATTTTTACCTAAACACAGACACAAACTCTACTCCCACATCCACACACAAAGGGGGGCCTGGTGTTCCTGTGTGACCAGCAGACGAGGGAGTTGAACTTGTGACCTCTCCCTGGGGCGTGAGGCCCTGGGGGTTGCAGTATCACAGAGCTGATCCACTCCAGCCTGCCTGGCTTGGCTCGAACTCGGCCTGCCCACCCACTCCCACAGCTGGCACATAGCACACAGCACTCACTATACAGCCCAGCGCCTCGGTGCAGCTCCCCATCAGCTCAGTGCAACATCAGAACCCCACTGACCAAACTTCACTGTCATCATCCTAAATGACTGAGTAAAAGAAAAAAAAAAAAATCCCTTTAGAAGATATGAAGCATAAAAAAGGTGTCACTTTGATACTTAATAGTTGTTGTAAATTATAAATGCAAACAATTAACCTTTATGCATTAAATATAAAAAGGAGGACAGACCCAATATATTAGGCTTCATGCTTTCTTTATTAACTTCAGCCTCCAGTAATAATTGCAGGAAAATTAATTTGTGAATACATAACCCCATCTTTTCCCCACAAGCTGAATATATTTGTTAAACAACATGTCTGTGCTAAAGCTAATGTGATACAATGGGTCTCAGATGAGTTCACTGATACAATATCCCTACAGCTAAAAGTGTGAATGAGTAGATTTCAATCACTGCATTAAATGTAGGTCATCTGTCATATCACATAGTGGTCATTGTGGATTTTATACCTTTAATGAACCTAAAATGCATAATGTGATATAATATCAAATTGTTAAGAATCCAGGGGAATTACATTTTAATTTCATTTAGAATGCTCAGCTTATTGAAACATCTTCAGCTTATTTTACATTCATATTTTCTGATTAGTACAAAGTAATAGGATATATACAAAAAAAAAAACTAAAGAAAAATGTTAGAGACTTATACAGAAAAAAACAGAATTATTCTTCAGTTTAGTAATAATTTAGCTTCTTTGTGGTATGTCTTTCTACTCTTTAGGATGGAAATGATCAGTATCAGTATCAGTATAGGTGATTTCTCATTTTTTTTCAATTATTTTGCTCCAATTATTATTTTTCAACCATAATGAGCCACATTAATCTTGTATCATCTTATTAAATCCCAGGAAGGTTCCCTGCTTCAAATAATTCAGAAAGCACAAATGCATTAATATCTGCTGCCTGAACTATATCATGATTAAAATATTAATTAGGAGATTATTGGTGGAACACCAATTCTGTTTTAATAATTATGGATTAATAGACTAATAATTATTATTTCAAAATTAATTAAATATTTCAGTGATTAATATGTGACCTGGTATTTCAACTTTTCATCACATGAAGTGTGCACAGAGAAAGACACTGTGCTACGTTTCTTGATGGAACAATTACCAACTTTATGATAAATAGTTTAGACAGCCAGTAGTGGCAGACATGCCTTAAGACAAATTGCACAGATGAACATAAAATCACACCTTTTTGCTTTAAAGACAAAAGAAGAAAGGAAGTAGGGGTAAAAATAACTACACTTAATAAAAAGTAAGAACTGTCCCTGAGTGTAGATCCTACATTCTAATTCGACATATTAAGTGGATTTATGAAAAGTAAAGCACAAATAATTACAAGTGAGAAAGTGAATTAAAAATCCGTAGCTGCGTTGCTGTTTTACTGTTTCATGCAGCAATGTGATCAGTGTCAGTGTTGAACAAACTGCAGTTGGTTTAGACACCGACGCAGATTCCCAGAGCCAGAAGAAAGGAAAAGGAGGAAGAGGAGAGGGAGGAAGAGAACGGAGGAGGGGACAGGAGGAGAAGTTAGAGGCAGGACGAGGAG
>JAPTYQ010000008.1:15033275-15052476 GCA_029814465.1 Ostorhinchus cyanosoma
TTTAACCCTTCAAGAACTAAACACTAAAAATATCTCCTGATCTAAAATGTTTAATAACTTTTGAACCATTAATCCTGTCAAGACAATGAAATAATTCAAATAAAATGCAGTTTCACAGCTTTTCATGGTCATTAGATAAAATTCATTTGGGCGTTCAGAAGCTCCAGAGTGAATACAGTAATACCATCATCTTTTGCAACATTGATTCACCAGTAAAAGCCCTGGAGTTCGTAGTAGTGGCTGTAGGTGCTTATTTTTATGTTCACCTAATGCACACCAATTTTACTGTTTTCTCTGATTGACATAAAAACTTTTAAGTGCACGCAGAGTTTTATTGAATATATACATGGCCAGTAAGTTAAGGAAGAGTAAAATACCTGAGTCTTACTGAAAAATGCTAAATATAGAGGATAATATAATAATAAATGGTAAGAAATCACTAAAGAAAAGTTAAATGTAGCCTGAAATCACAACAAAAAAACGGGTTTAACAACATTGAGTTTTTCTTTCAGGTTACTAATACTGTTGGTGAGTTTTATGTCTACACTTTGCTTACTTAGTTTTGCTCCAGCTTGAACTTTTTTTTTTTTGGCATAAAGTTTGTCTTTACTGCTAGTGTTACCATTTGAGAATAGATTATATGTTTGACGACTTACTCAAAAATAAAAGTCAACCGATATGGACTTTTCTAAAAATTTGGTCAGTTGATGGCTGATTTTTGAGGCCGATATTTAAGGCTCTTTTCTTTTCTTTTCTTTTCTTTTCTTTTCTTTTCTTTTCTTTTCTTTTTTTTTTTTTAAAGCACATTGATATAAATACAATTGAGAAACTCAGATAAGTAAGATCTTTATGCAGCAATATATTACTATTATAAATACATGAACACATAGTACTCTTTTAACATTTATTGAACTTCAAGTGCTGCCCACATAGGTATCAGATCAAAAATCTTATAACATTATCTACTGATCAAATATTGACTTTCAAAAAAAAAAATCAGGCTGATGGCTGATATTGAAAAAAAAAAAATCAATATATCAGTCCGATTTATTGGCCAGCCGACATATATCAGTCTACATCTACTCAGAAATATAGAATTGTTACAAAACATAATTATCTTTCCATTTTAAAGCAAGGTTAATAATTTAATCTTGGCTTAAAAGTAAATCCATATAACATAAATGTTCTTGCGGTGGTAGAATTTGTCACCTTTATTTTGCTTCAATATGCATTTGTCCTCAAAACTCACACACAGAAAACACCAGGATGACCAAACAGAGTCTTAAAATGTTTCATCTGTCTATCCCTAAGGCCAAGCAGAACATTCTGAACTTCACTACAGCTCTCATGAATGAAAGCTGCTTCTATGTTAAGTGATTATACAGACAACTTGGGAGTGATATAATTACCTCTAACATGGCAACCCTAGTGGTAGAGCTTGTGGAGGTGATAATATATGGTAATTATAGTTTCTAGGGCTGAACAATCTGGAAAGAATGTATTTAAGATAAAAGCTTGAAAACAACCCCGGCAGCGGTTTTTACATGTACGGCATGGTGTTTGCACTGTAAAGGAAGACAATGGCTGTAAACATTTAAGAAATGGTAATGAGATAAATGCTGTATCCCTTCTGGAGTACACATGTATTTTGGTTCACATGAAGTGTAACAGCCCTCATAAGGAAGGATTTAGCAATGAAAAGATTAAAATCTTCATCCCCTGAACATGATTAAATGCCGCTAGTTTCAAGGTTCATTGTGATTAAACGTTTACTGATATTTTGCCATTGAGGGGAATTTAAAATCATAAATACCTCATTATTTTAGCCCAAAAATACTGTAAAGTGTCTGAAATTTAAGAGCCTCACCCTTCAAAAAAGCAATAATGTCTCCAATGGATATCACCAATTAATGGATTCACCAAATGATTATGATTTTCCACTTAGTTAAAGGTAAATAAAATGTTTTCTTGGCAAATTAGCATCATTTGCTTTGTAGCCAGTGGTGGGTTTGTCCTATCTTTGTCTCTGCTACACCAACGTTCACAGAAGAAACACAACTCTCTGTATGAACTATGTGCACATCGAGGGAACATCGGTTTTCAAAAGGTATTCATTCAGTCGGAGTTCTTTCACAACCAGCCTGTGATACAGTGGATCTGCTTTGGTCGTTGTCTTTTGACTGACGTTTTGGCAGCAGATGACGGCTCTTCAGTTTGAGACGATGAGACCAAAACACTGTAGCTCTCTGTTACCAAACAATGGGCTGGTTTCTGTTTCAGCAAAGTGAAACACCAGAACGAGAAAGGTGATCTTCATGTCCCAGAACACATTCACAGAAATGAAAAATCTGACTGGCGAAGGCAGTTTTCCATCCTAATATCAAAGATACTTAATATTGCAATATTTAATATTTGAACTCGGATGTGTCATCTGTTGGCTCGCGTGAATGAACACCTACATAGAACAATGAGAAATGAGAGCGGATGCATGGGATCAAGTTATCACCGTACTGTATTCATCTCCGTGCTTGGTTTTTTCTTGCTCAGGTTCAACACCATTCAGATGCTGAAAAGCCTCTTGAGTCCATTAAAATCAACTTTGGGTTGAAGTCATCGCTCTCATAGCTAAAGCAGTTTAGCTAATTTCTACACGTCTAACCCAGAGTGATGGAAGGGCTCTGGGAATAGGAGATGTTAAGGGTGGGTGTTCCCCCCTGTAGTAGGAAACTCCGGTGAAGGGTGTTTGCCATATGCTCTGAGGGAAAAGGGCTCGGGGGATAAAAGTGAGCGTGGCAGCGACGGGCCCTCCATCAGTGTGTTCAAAGCTTCCATATGAAAATGACTGTGTACAAGACTTCTACTGAGGCCAAATTTAGATCAAAGCGAACCCCGGGCAGGAGGGGAGAAGGAGGAGGAGGGGGGGCGGAGTTGGTTTGGAGCAGACTGGGAGTTGTGCATGAAATGGAAGTTTGTGCAATGTGATGAGCAAATCTGTATCTGCCTGGGAATGTTAATAATAAGTGAGGAAATTTGTCAATTTATTTTTCCCCTTTACACTGGAGATGTCAATACCAAATTGGAGCTGTTAGCTTGTGATGGGACTTCCAGCTGAGTGAAATGAAGTTGTGTCTTTTCCAGGCCACCAGAGGAAACTGACTTCCTAGTTGGAAGGCGCCTCGCTGTCCAACATTTAGAGAAGTGGATCTGTAGCACTGGGTGCAAATTAGCTTTGATGTTCTAAGTTAGAGAATTTTTGGCCAAAATTTCTCTCTTGCTTTAAAAGCGGGAAAAATGATCATGAATTCGAAGCTCTCATTCAGTTTTCTGAAAGTTTTCACAGCTGCCACTAAGCGTTTGCCATGTATGTACTGTACTTGTCAATCAATTAACTTGCCTGAACTGCAATGAAAAAGTGCGCTGTGAAGACCACCTACACAGTGACATGAAACACTTCCTGCTACTTTTACCCAGGTGCATTACCTGGCAGTGGTTCTTCACAACAGCATGGTCCAACACAGGCACCTATTAAAATATTACTGATTCATTGCTTTAAAAAAAGTGTTACTGAAAAAATGAAATGGGGTACTTTGGATCTTGCTGGTTGAACTGATGGTAAATGTGGGATGTTCATTTGACTTCTTGAATTAGGGTGGTACAAAATACTAGCATCACCGCAATGTGCGCGTCGTGATTTCAGGACAATTTCTTGACACTTTTATTCAGATGTGTGATGCTGCAACCTTTACCTGATTAAAAAAGACAACTTTTCTATCACCTCTTCTGACAAGAGAAGACTATCTGATATAGCATGGTTTAACCTGATTTAAAGGTTCTAGAAGTGTGTCATTTTCAGGCTTATTTTAAGGGTTATTTGAATATTTTTGTGTTCTATTCAGATTGATTCTGCTGCAAAATAATCCTCATTTTTCTAGAATAATGAATTCTTTCCAAATAAAGCTTTTCAAGTCATCTGCTGAAATTCAAGCATTTTTCATATTGCAGAGAAAAAATGTTACAATGACAGTTTTTTCCAATATTGTGGAGCTGTAATTCAAACATTTTTTCCCATCTCTTTAACTCCTTTCCTTAATCTAACGCGCCCCCTCCCCTTCCTCCTCCTCCTCGCTCCTCCCTCCTCTTCTCCTTGCTTCCTGACTCTCCAGAGAGGAGGTCACATGCTGCAGACCTGCTCTGTGCCATCTGGCTGACTTCCTGTCATCCTTACCCCAGGAGACGGTGACTCTGCAGGCTATTCGACTGGAGAAATCCCCCCCTCCACTTTCTCCTCTTTCTCCGGGCCCCTGCACACCTGAGCAGAAAGGGTGAGAAAAACATACAGGGAGGAAAAACCGAGAAAGAAGAAAAGAGTAAGGGAGCGCAAAAACAATGAGCATGGAGGGAAATAAAGTAATAAGGACAGAAAATAAGCAAGAGAAATGGAGGAAAATTAGAAAATCCTTAATGCTGCCAATACAGAAAAAGTCACTGCGAGCTGATTAATCACCATGTGGTTTGGGAGGAAAAAGAATTGGTCAGATGCCATGATAATGACAAATCAAATTTCAGCACAACCACAATGCTGAAGGGCACTTTTTATGTTATTTTATATGTTTGAATATCAAAAATGATGAGAAAAGAACAGCTCTCCACTTTTCCTTTAATCAGAGACGATTTGTATATAAAGTCAGGATTTTTTTTTTTTTTTTTTTTTTGCAGCCTGACATATGATATAAAAATTTGGAAACATCATTAGAAGAACTGCAAGTGAATTTCCAACAAGGGCAACATAGAGCACTTTGTTCTCCACCTTCTCACCTTATTCTCACACATCTCAGTCTAACACGAGAACATTAGAATTGGTTAAAAGCGCATACAAGCCAGATTCATCTTAATGTCACACCCATGGTCTTGCATATTCATATAAATATAACATGACTACCGCTCACGTCTGAATTTATTGGTTTTCCTCCTCTGCAAATTAGGGGACTCCAATTGATGAATATTTTAGCACATGTGCACTCTGCGGGACATTTATCATCAGCTTTGCTATTATAAACAGAATAAATGAGCAGTCAAAGTAGGCTGCTGCCACAGTGTTCTGCACGGCGCACCGCCCGTCTGCACCCACTCACTTTCTCCATCCACGGCTGCTGCTGTTTCTTAATTCGGGAAAATGGCTTCCTCTTTGAGTATCCCGTTCACATGTTACCTGCCTATCGATAAGTGTATTGCCGAATTATCGTTAAAGCCACAGAGAACGCGACAGAAAGGTCTTGCACTTAAACTGTAACACCTCAAGCACAGCTGCAGTTAAAGAAAGCCATTGAATCTATGTTAAGTGAAGCCCTAAGGGGGTCGAGACAGAGGTTAATTGGATAGACTAAAATTATGTTATTTCATTACAGATATTAAGTTTTGGAGGTTAGCCTAATAAAATGGATGAAGAATTTAAAATAAAAGGTATTGGTTATGTCTAAGGGTCTTTTTTTTTTTTTTTTAACCAATCCTTGTTGCTAAGCTAATCAGTGCACTCTGTGTGACTCATGAACATCTGTCAATCATTGCTTGATGTCTTCCTCTATGATTTTAGTTTTTATAGGACTTGATCTGATAAGTTTAGTAACTGTAAATGTGGCTCTATAAACGGAAAAGTGATTTTGTTGTGCATTCTCAAAGAAGGTGATACTTTTCTGACTCTTGACAGCAACTCCTATGGTCCCCTGGTCCTACTGTTCAGTTGTAATCACAGTTGGTAAAAGTTGGAATCTTATCATCTGTTTGCTTACAAAGAAAAATGGAAAAGCAAATCTAAATCAAGATAACTTTTCAGAGAATGCTTTGATGTCCTCCTCTTCATCTCAGCCATCCGCTGCTGGTGGAGATGCTGGACACCCTTTAGCACTTCCTTTCACCCACGTGACCAACGGACCTGCTGGGATTCTCTTAAATAGGCGCCAAAGCACCTTAGGCTGCATCTTACCATTGCTGAAGCCCACTGATCTGACACTGTAGAACCAGGCATTGTTTCAAATGCTTTCATTCACAGTCCCAGCCATTGGCAGACACTGTGAAATGGGTGAAATCCCAGCCTGGTGAAGCTGGCACAGAAGCCCAGTATCCTGGATCCCTTCCACTTCAGAGAGCTCTGCCACATGCTAACTGTCATCCGTGAGGCACTGCAAGCCCAAAGGGGAGTCTGGCAGAACGGGTGGGGTGTGAGGGCTGAGTGGTGCAGTGAGGGTGGTATAAAGATTGGATACATCCCTCACATACAAACATGGAAGACACTTGGCCTCCTTTGAGATCCAGCACCAGAGGCCATCAGAGGTGATTATTATTTATGCAGACACTATTCTGAGTTAGGCTTATTCTCCTGTGTCTCCCTCACCTGGCATCAGCCCAATGTGAACCATCGCTGGGATCTACAGCAATGATGAAACCCCCTCCCTTCGTCTGCCTCTTACATGAACACACGCATATACACACACACACAACACACTCTAGAGCACACACACGCACCTTCTACGCCTGGTAGATCCCCTGGCATCCTTGCTCCTCCTTCATAAACACTAGCAGCTGCTTGGGCAATTAGCCATTAGCTCTTTACTTTTTACTATAATACCCAATCCTCAGAAATCTCCACAATTAGCTCCTTAATTGCTTCTAAACAACCCAGGCGTAACCAATAAATAGAAGAAGGCAGTAGATAGTTTGGTGAAGGGAGAGGCTTCTGTTGGGAAAGAATCAACCCAGCTTGAAGAATCCAGGCTGTTCTTCTTCTCTCCTCCCATTGCAGCCATTGGCAATTTTTTTCCACATTTTTTTTTCACTTGGCTTGAAAAGGCATTCAGAAAAGGAGAAAAAGAGGAAGGGGTAAAACACAAGGCAGCAAGGAACTGATGCCTCATATTCAAATTGAAGCTGACACATCCGTGCCCTTTATTCTGTGGTCTAACTATCATTTCTGAGAAAGGCTAACATTCAGTGTGACAGAGGGTGTTATGGTGACTTTTAGACGGGCAGGAGACGGCGCCCCCCAGGCGTGGATTTGCGTGGCAGCGTGATATGACACAGCTCGCTTGACAGAGCATTGGGGATACCCCCAAGATTAGCTGAATGCATTAAAGGAAGGCATGAAACGTAGCTAACTGTTGATTAAATCACTGTTATATCCATACTGGCGGTTCCAGTTAACCTCTTTAACAATGACAACAGCTATGCCACTAAACGTGACATGGCCCGCAGGCCTAGATGCTGCTGTGCTGTGCGTACTGCGTCATGACAAACACATCAATATAAGCAATTCAATGGATGAATAGATGAAAAATTAAAGGGACCTCATTGATCAAAAGGGTTAGTTTATATTAATGTGCCTTAATATTTAAGTCATTCATTTAACACTGAACTGTTCTTTGAAATGGATAGTCTGGTGTAATTTTATTGTAGTAAAATTACAATAAAAATACATGGATGCAATGGTGTAACCACAGCAGGGTTATATGAACAAAAATGAACTCTACTTCAAAATTATTTTTTTCCATTTCTAGGAATAATTTAAAATTTCAATTAACTGTTTTCTGTCTATGTGAACTGAAAATAAAACAGGGGGCAAAAATATTCTTCCTTTACTAACACTAAATGCCATATACAACTGGAGAAACACATTTCTAATTCATATTTTACAAGAAGCAAACAGATCACATTTGTATGTTTGTTAAACAGGAAAGATCTCCACAAGAATAACAACTATTTTATGACACTAACATTTTTCATGGTTTTCAAGGAGTAACACCTCTATTAATCAAATTTGTTTGAAATATTGCCAAGCCCTAGATATTACTCCCAATTATAATTTTTTATTTATTAGAATAATTATTAATTACAACAATTGCACATATAAAAGTGTGTTTTTGATTTATTCACCAATATTAAATGTATTTACACTTAATTATACACAGAACTGTCGATGTCCCACAATCCTATTCATGCTAAAGTGAAAAGAATTATTACATTCCACAGTGAGTATAATTTTCAAATAGCTTTTTAAGGCAGTTTTTAGTTTTTTCTACAAGTGTGCAAGTGAGGCAAAAAAACAAAAAAACAATGCAGTTTAAAAAACAGTTTATATCAAGCTGGAGGACATAAGGCAGCGCACAGTTTTTCTACATTAAACCACTGACACAGAAGTGTTTTTGACACACAAAATGAGAATAAGTTTGCCCAATATGTCACATAGGTCGTAGTTTGACTTTGACTCCCATGCAGTAATCGTTAGTGGAGGCTAAATATCTGCTGATGTTCTGATGAAACATGAATCCCGCTTTAACCAGGGAAGTGGAAGCTTTGACTGCAGGTCGCTTGCTCATAACGGTTTCTGGCTTTCAATCAAAGAAACACAGTTGATTGGGTTCCCCATTTTGCTATATTGATAAACTGCTTCCAAATGAAAACAATCAAAGCAGAATCAAGTGTAATCAACTATACTAATTCAATGCAGCTTGCATGAATGTGTGCAAGTGTGAGTGTGTGGTGTACTTGATTCTATTCCAGTGCCTCCATAATACATTTTCTGCACAAAATCTGACTGCATTCAGTCTATATGTTAACCTGTTCATGTAAGTCGAACGCTATACTTGCTTTTTCTCTCACAGACACATTTTCATACACGTAAACACACACACACATACACGTTACCAAGGAGGTGTACAAGCACCATCTAGTGCTTTAGTCTGGAAATTGCTCTGCTGAATGTTAGAAATCTGTTGAAGGATTCCCACTTTTGAGAATTCTCCTAATCAAAAAAATGCATCCTGTCCTTATGAAAGCAAAACACACAATAATTACTCACATAATGCTTTTCCTAATTTATGTCTGATCGTCCTCTAACCCATCTCTGACATCTCAAGTGCAATACATTTCACTATTTCACAAGGTCACAGAAATATACACATTTAGAAGCAATGCATTATCTTCAAGTAACTGGAAAAAATAGCTCCTTATCCTCCTTCTGAAAGCTTGATTTCCTTCACAACAAAGATGACATGTCATTCTCTCCAAATAAATATCGTTCATCCTTAGTCAAGATGGAAACTTTGAATACTGTGTATATGTGTGTGCAGTAACATTCATCATGTACCTTGCTTCCTCAGCTTTCACAGATAAGAGGCTGATGATGGCAGAAACATGGACTAGTTTCATCAACACAAGGGCTTATCTGGAATCATTGACATCGATGTCACTAACCTGTTACTGCTAAAGCAATTATTCATTGCACTAAGACATAAGTATGCAAAAGCCACATTTCTGAAAGTTCACTCTGTTAGAAGCCAAAAGCACTGCTGGTATTTAGCTAAGCCCAAAAATCAATTCTAACAGAAGAAAACAGAAAAAAGAGAGGCATTCAAGAACAAACTTCAAAACACTGATATTATTTAGAACTATTATATCCACATCTTGCCATTTTATCTGACAAATAAGTATATATGATGCACATAAGATACAAGTATAATCTCTCACACTAATGGAGATCCTGCTCAAACATGCTCAAGATTTATATAATTTAATATCAACATGGAGCAAATATCACAGAAATGTGTCAAAATCAAGACAAATCCCCTTTAAATAAGCTTGAAATAGGTCCAATACGTCAAAAAATTGTAGGATGGGTCGATACAGAGACTGTGCTCTGGTGCTAGATGTTAAAGTTGATAAATGTATTTTAATTAGAAGCAAAAATTGAAGAGCGCTTCACATGCAGTTAGAGACACCCAAGTTTACTCCCTGACACTAAAACAAAAGATAACAGGCTGACCCATCAGCCACCTTTGCT
Organism: Ostorhinchus cyanosoma; assembly: GCA_029814465.1. Classification (NCBI taxonomy): domain Eukaryota; kingdom Metazoa; phylum Chordata; class Actinopteri; order Kurtiformes; family Apogonidae; genus Ostorhinchus; species Ostorhinchus cyanosoma. The sequence continues at coordinate 15,043,105 of JAPTYQ010000008.1, forward strand.
CAACAAAATCTAATGCATGCTTAGCTTGAGTGCAGTTTATTAATAGTTTGTTTAAACTTTGACCTTATGGCTGTGGAGCAGTTATCACAAAGACAAGATTGTGTCTTGTCTAAAACCTGTGATGACACACCAAGAACCTGACTATTAAATGTAGTTAAACTGGTGCAAATCAAAAACAAAAATACATTAGATTTGGGCTACTCTAACCAGACAAAATGCAATTACTACTAAAATGAAACTGGTTGAGTGACAGAACATCTTTGCAACTTAACTTTGCACACAATCCTGGTGTGCTCTTAGCCTCAATAGTCATTTGCTGCATTTTTCCCCCCTCTAAACACCATAAAATGTAATATAAAGACAATGCAAATTTGTGAAAATTGTGATGGATTCATTTGACAGTAGACCTGCAATTTACACAAACAACAACCTTCACACCTAGCTCCAAACAAGGCAGTTTTAGGCCCAATGAAGCCTGAAAACAATTATGGGATAAACATACGGATAGATTTGGTAGTGCCGGCTCCCTGCCATAATATTTACTGTACTATAACCAGTTAAGTCATGAGCAATACAAGCTCTGATCTCATTTCTGCTTTCCTGGTGTTTCCAGGCCAACTTTATAAGCATATAAATACAGTTGTTGCCTTTTACAGTTTTAAAAAGCACTGAGCTGACATCGGTTATGTTTGTGTGGAAGAGTTAATGTCATTCATAAAAGGACACACAGTCATAAAATCCACAGGTTTGACAGGTTCAGGCGGGCTCCTTGCATTGCACAAGTTTGTACAGTGAAATACAATATTATAATATGTTTAAGTTAATGAGAGAATGGGTGAAAATGAGCACACTACTCAGATCGTCTATGAGTAAAACCACACACATCCACACACAAGATTCATTACTAAATTGTTTTAAAGTTCTAAAATTGACTAACTCCCCCATATGCACACATTTTTTGCCATTTGATTTAATTAACAGACAATCAAAGCAAAAAATAAATAAAAACTATACGAAACAGCTACTAAAATCAACCCAATTCTTTACACCTTTCGCTTGAATTAAATATCCACTGCGAAAAATCCATCCCGGCATCCGTAGATCTGTGACGTCGCACAAAATGGCGGCTCGATATGAATGAATGTGTGAGACACGAAAACAGAGAGTTATACTTAGCGTAAACTAACTAGCTGTGAAAATAGCATCCTGTACGACGAAGAAATGAGACAACTAGCGCCGACGAAGGTGTTGATGAAATAATGTGCAGGACAGGTAGATACGGTACTGTTGTTGTGATGAGTCATGTCAGAGCCGAGAACACAAAGTGGTACTGCTCCGGAGTTCACAGAGCTCTGGAGGAATGTGGCCAGACTTTCCAACAGCAAATCAAAAGACAAGAAAAAACCAAAACATACAGGAACTACATCACCGCTCTCTACAGGTGAGGATACCGAAGAAACATCTAAACAAACATCCCAAATGACAGATTTGGGGGGAGGGGTAAAGCAGTTTATCCTTTCATTTACATAACCTTTACAAACCGTAGTACTGTCTTTCCACAAACAACCTTTGCAAATAATCATGAACATGTCATTATTTGGCTGAATGCTCAAATTGTTTGGTAGACTAAAATATAATACATTATTTTTGTTCTTTAGACACACACTATTCAGGGCTTTTTTTAAAATTAAATAAACGTGTGTGAATATGATGTGCTGTAGTTATTTGAATATTATAACTGATGATGGTTAGTAGTATCTTGTCTTGACTATCATGTCACTTGCACAGATTTGCAGAGCCCTAAGCGCAGCGGTTGCAGCAGGTTTCTAAGGCTGAATAATGCAGATTCTCCAGGTGATGTGGAGCCTTCTCAAGATATCATTTGGGATTCAACATCTCCAACTCCAGCTACCACTGGTAATCAATGTGGGCCATGTCTAATCGAGACGTACCATCATGATTTACATTATAAATAAAGATACAGCTGCTGTTACTTTTTTTCTTACAGGGAATAGGTGTACAAGAGTTGTGGAAATATCAGAAATTGTCAACCGTCTTGCTCCTAAGGTCAGTCGCTGTTTTTGTTACAGGATACAGTTTAACTCTACGCTTTAAGTGGCATGTAGTCAGCACAAAACAAATTCTGTCTGTGTACAGTTTAGCTTATGCAATCTGTATTTTTAAAGAAGTTATTCAATTTTTGAACTTGTTTAATCTAAAGGATGAGAAGCCGATGAGGACTGACTCTGCTCTGCTGCAGTGGATTGGTGACAGTGCAGTCCCATGCACACCAGAGTTTCCAAAGCTAAGAGGAAGGAAAAGGTCAACACGGTGGGTATTGTGTTACTAAACCCCAATGAATCCATTCATTGGGGTTAGTCAGTTAGAATATACTTAATGAGGCATCAGTTTGTGTGCTATGCCAATCAGAGTTAGATGTAAACACTTGATTTCAATGATGACAGGGCGGCTGTGGCTCAGTTGGTAGAGCAGGTTGTCCAATGACCAAAAGGTTCGGCGGTTCGAATCCTGGCTCCGACTGCCCACATGTTGAAGTGTCCTTGGGCAAGATACTGAACCCTAAATTGCTCCCAGTAGGGTCTGGCAGTGCCTTGCATGGCAGTAGCCGCCTACTGGTGTATGTGTGTGTGAATGGGAGGATCTGTAAAGTACATAAAAATGCGTTATATAAACTCAGTCCATTTACCATTTAGTTGGCTTTGTTCAGAGAAAAAAAAATCATAAAAGCCTAAATTAATGAATGATTTGACATATCCCATCAGAAACATACACCATGTGCCAAAAAATGTGCTATTTTGCTAAAAAAAAATGTATTATCTACAGTGTATGGCACAAAAAACAGTATAGACCACTCATGGATGGAAAAGTCTTACAATTCTGTTTTGTTTCTCTCCCTTCTTTTTCCAACTACAGGCAAAACAGTGTGGAAGACCTTATGAAACTGGCCCGACAGTTTGATGAGAACATGCAGCAAGATAAGGAGGCATCAGAACAGCTCAACACAGCTGGCAATAACCCCAATGAATGTGTAAACTCCTCTGAAACAGTACCGACTGACAAATTGCTCCTGAAAAATGTGAAAGAAATATGTTCGATAGATTCAGGGGAGGCAGAGCTGCATGCACTGTTTGACTGCTCTACTCAAAGGGTCAGCGGCAGGCTTAGTCAAGGCTCCTCTGTATCAATACGTTCAGAGGACATAAAAGAACAATCTGTGAGCTCAACAACAACATATCCTGCTGAAAAAGGATCATCTGGCCTTGGCACAAACAAATATAATGACCTTGACGATGACTGGGGAAACGACGATCTACTTAATGATTCATCATTGATCGCAATAAGTCAAAATCTTGAACAGCAACACAGCACTGAAACCACCTTGCAGTCTAACACTATGTCTAACACTCCTCAGTGTGCCTCTGCGAGCAAGCCTTTGGGGAATGCAAACCCTGCACCCAAGGTTTCAAACGTGCACTTGAATCTGAACTGTAGTACACTCAAGGAATTGTGTCCTAAACCAAAGACTACAAACCGAAGCACTTTCAAGCTGGGGCCGAATCCTCACTTACAGCCTCCATCAGGGGCAGCAAAAGAAGTTTCCAAATCCAATTTCACCGTAATACAATCTTCTAATCTCACAAATTCAGACCAGAAATCTGCTGCTGTAAAGACACTGCTCTACAAACACTCTGCCCCTAAGCCTGACAAAATCAGTAATGATCAAGCATGTGGAGCTGCAGAATTTGTAAAAGACATTTCAGACAGCTTATGGGATGATGGTGATGATGCACTGCTGTACCAGGTATGTGACAGTGTGGAGAGGATCTCCAACAGCCAGCCACAGCAGACAAGCCCCAACAGCTGCCAAGAAAAACAAGATATAACTGTAGACAGACAGCAAAAAACCACAGCGCCTTTGCCAATCAAACCCGCCTGGTCCACGAACGCTAGCACCAGTGCTAGCAGACAGTCACCACGTGCTTTTGTTCGATGTAACTCATTACCGGGAACAAGCTGTGAATCTGTGAACTACCAAGGATGGAACATTCTCATGAAAGGTTCCAGCAACAAATCAGGGACATCTCAAAGCCTCCCAGGAAGCCATTTGGCTCTGGGCTCATTTAGCCAGTTTGGGGATTCCTCTGGAACTTTCCAGCCTCCAAATGCTAATCCAGTTACGCAGCCTCATATAGTGACAGTCAGGCCACCACAAATCTCCAAGTCCCATCCTACAGCCTCCAAGAGAACTGTATCAGATTCTGCGGTTATAAGCAACAAAGGTAAGCCTTTATTTATTATGATAATACCTCAAGCTTGGTGCAAGATTTATTTAAGATTTTTTTTACTTCATAACCACCTGTAATTGGAGAACCTGATTTTAATGCTCCAAATCAGAAATACATCTTAACCACAGATGTAGCAAAGATGGCTTTCAGGGTTATTTAGTGACAAATTAGATTAGACAGGTTTATTAATCCCCAATGGGAAAACTGTAGCCACCAATCCAACTCATACAAAAGATGCCACACAAAGCCACGAAGAAGCATTTAAGTAATGATGAAAAGTTGAAAGGTGCTGGATCTACCACATCTAAAAGTGTTCAGGAAAAATCTTCTCAGTTCATCTCTTCTCCTGAACTTTACCATAAGACTGGATACTGGAGTGAAAACTCACAAGTGAAACAGATGTTTCATGTTGTTCTTATAATCATCAGCAGTTCATTGCATGCACACATGAACAATTCTTCCCCAGAGCAAGTAAACACAACGCCATGGCTTTAATTTGTGATGCTGTCAGGGGTCCAAACCTCAGGAAGCTTCATTGCCAATGAGTTGCAGAATAATTCCTTTTTCTGGATATGGACTAATGTTTTTGGTGCTTTAACATCAAATTAGCTTCACCGTCGGCCTCCACTGTTTGTAGTTATAGAAACAAGTTTTTTATGTTCGCAAATTAAAACTGACTAAGATCATAGCAACGTGGTACTTTTTTCCAATTTAAGGCAGACTTTCCTTGTAATTTTGAAGTTTTATTCACTGCAACTTTTAGCAAGGACTTTTAGTATGTCAGTTAACACTGGTCATTCTCCTCCATTTCCAGTTTTTGTCACCAGCCAGATGCCAGGGAAGTGCTCTGCAGCTGAAATCGAGAGAAAGAAACAAGAGGCTCTGGCAAGGCGACGGCAGCGAATGCAGAACTCTCAAAAACCATAGAAGGCCTTTTTTTCTTATTGATTCACTATTCTGTTGTTGTTAGAAAAACTTGAAAAAATATAAAGCATCCTAATAAACACTAACACAACATTCAACATCCATTCATTCAACAATAATGGCTAAGTTACTTCCTCTTTAAGGCTGTTTGTTTTGTATGTGTAAATAGTTTTTTGGATGACATTCCTGATACTGCACAGAAAAGACCTTGAGCCTATTAAAGACAAGAGAGGTCCTGTTGTTTATAGCTGCTGGAGCATTTTGCTGCTAAAGTAGAAGTATCTTTATGAATAGATGTTTTGATGCAAGTCTCTCATCTGTTACTGGGATAACATAAAAAGAGATTTCCCTGAGCTTTTTTGCATTCGGATTTTGAAAAACAGTTACCAGCCAATGAGATTGAAATCATTCCACATGCCGAGACTGCTCATAGTCTTCTTTTGTTTTATTAGAAGTGACAACAATTTCATACCTTTAACCCTATTGTCAAATTCTATATTGCATGTTTGTTTACTAAGAAGAATTACGTGCCTACTATTTTCAATTGAAGTTTACTAATACTATTTTGGAGACTGAGACCGCGGCTTTTAATCACTTGGGCATTGCCTTAGTAGAAGCAAATCAAGACATCACAGCAGTATTTGGTTAAACATTTGGGATCCAAATTCATGTGTTTTTCATCCTGTCCTTATTCAGTTCATCTTGTATGTTTGTTTTGGTTTGTATTTAATGTTTTACTCTTTTTTCGAATGTGTGTTTATGTCACATTTGTTGTATTCTTTCCATATTGAACACATCAGACAGTATTAAAGCCGTGGTTTGAAGGCACAGTTGTATTTGTAAAATCCTCTTTATGCACCTTTGAAAACCGTTAATCCAACAACAACCATGTAAATGGGTTTCTTTAATCAACATGGGATATACTGAAATAAGCACTCTGACTGTAAACTACTAAAAGTATTAGTTTAGACTGAAAAAACCCATAATGTTCAATGTTGATCCTAATTTAGCTCTGTGAAAGAAAAAGGTGAATTAAGTGGCAGCTCAAAACTGTACACACCTTGGTTTGTCATTTCATTTCACAGCTCACGTGGAGACTGACATTGAATAAAAGTAATAAAAAGCTTCATACATATTTGGTCCACTTTGTAGGTGTGTTCTTTGCTTTAACACCGGCTTTATTTAGTATCAAGCAGCTGCTCAGGATTTACACGGTGTCCTCACTACAGTCATTGGCACCCATTACTCTATCCTCTGTGTATTTCAAGGCTGTTGACAGGGGGAGCAGATATGACGGGCCCTTTTCACAAACACTCAAATCTGTTTTCAACAAGTTGCAGCCTGAAAAGGAAGACCATTGTGAATGTGCAATGGCCTCAGTGTGGAGAATATTATTGTTATTAGACGTGAGGGATTATTTTAATATGAGGGCTAATTTGTCCTCTGGCCCCTTATCACTCTACTCACCTGCTGGGCTGTGTGTGAGGGTGGCACAATGTTTGTCTTTGTAATCCCGAGAGAATTCCTCAGTGTTCCTCCCCCATCCCCATCCCCTGCCATTACATGCCTATGAGAGTTCCCAGGTGTGTGTGTGTGTGTGTGTGTGTGTGTTTGACGGGCGGTCTGCAGGTGTGTATATTTGAGTATTTATCCCATTCTGAGCACGTAATAGCCATCCTCCTCCTCCTTGCCCTATCTGCTTCCCCTCCCCACCCAGTCTGACTGTAAATCAGATGGCAGGGCAATTTGGCAACAGCATAAAGGCCCCTGGTTTTATGACTATGATTATGGTTATGATGATGACTAGTATTTATTTCAACTATCTGATGAAATCCTTGGCTAAAGCTAACAGGTGTCGAGCAGGTACAATATCGTGCTCGCTGAAGGATCCCTGTAATGTCGCCATAGAGAGCGTAATATCGTCCGCCAAACAAGAATGGGCTGTTTCAGCACCCACTCGTCACGCCGTACATGGAGCAATTTCTGATTATTGGATGGGAGTGGAGCACCACAACGTCCTCTTTGTGGAAAGAGAATGATTTATGGCTGTTAGTCAGGCATAAGGCAGTAATTGCTGCAATGACGATTATGTTACCATGGCACCTGTTTAAACTGTCTATTCTTATGTGAATGTTTTCATTTTTGAAAGAGGAGAATTTGCAGCTTGAAACTGATGTGTGGAGACATTAATTGAAGTTGGGAGAGTGTCAGGGGAATGGTGTGGTAACAATTAAGCAAGAAAAGAAAGGAAAGTATATGATGGACAGACATGTATTGTGTCATTTGATATATTTCATGGAAAGTTTGTTGAAACCAAGACGAAGGGAAAGACAGTTTCTTCAATATGTAGAATAAATGTATTTGTAATGTATGAACAAAAGTGACCTCATAATGACACAGCAGGCAGTGTATAATGAGGAGAGTGAAGGCCCTGTTTAAGCCTCTCAACAGCTTGACTGCTCAAGGGACTGGTGTTCTGTGTCGAATGTGACCTTTCACCTCTATGTGTAGGTGTTAAAGTGAAAAGAGGATTTCTCCTTCATGGATCAAAACAATGTCACCTTTGTTGACACACTGTTCTCAGCAAATAAAAACAATACTACAGTGAATACACATTCACCAAAAACTGTTAAATAAGTTATGTTTCTGCTTTCTGAGAAATACTTCAAATTATCTTCTTTTGTACAATATGTTTGTATCTAGGGTCATTGTATTGGGTTAAATGTCAATAAACAGGGCTGATCAAGAGGTCATGTGAGACTATAGGAGTGTTTTAAGGTTTATAATGTGTTTAATGTATTTGTACATCTTCCTCATCAATAAACAAACACATTTTCTTGGGTGATTGGTTAAAAAAAAAAAGAGGGTTTCTATTAGTTTTTTGGGTCAGGTATGGGGTAAGAATCAGCAGAATAGAGACAGATTAACTTTAGGGAGCAGTCAACTTCACATGATACAATAGAAACAACACACTTCCTGAACTCTGACTCCCAGGTGACTTTAAAACCAGACTTTAAAATCAGGATGCTGAAAGGCATAGTGAGATAAATGTATGTGAAATACAGCAGTGCATTCAACAAATACTTGTGAAGCAGTTTCACAGATTCTGTCAAAGTTCAAACTGTAAAGATGAAAATAAACTTGGATAAATACACATATATACATACATATTTCAAACTAATTATAATTATCATGCATTATATTATAAATCGTAGGTATTAACTTGACACTTGAACCTTACATAAATATGACTTTGGGGGAAAAAATATACTCTTATTTGATTATTTGCATAAAAGGTATGTTATATTAACCACTTATCCACTGTTTATTAGTTGTTAGTTTTGAGACAAGTTTTTTTCGCTAATAAACTTGATGGAATAACCATCCAGTGTATGTATGGTTCGTTCTTATACTGTTACTGTTAACACAGAGTCTTGCTTTGGGGTTGCAGCTTTCCCAGCTGGTAATACAATCCTATTTTTGCAAGCTGTGATCAGCTGCTGGGTTTAAGACTGCAACATATAAAACATTAAAATCATGTAAAGTTGTCAAGCTATAAATTAAATGTAAGATGATCTGGGTTTAGATTGTCTTGTATTTCTTGCCTCTTTATTTTCTGCACTTATCCCAGTATGAGGTTGAAGTGGCGGAAGTGAGTAATGGGCTCTGGAGGCAAACCTGTGTGCAGTGGATTACCGAGGGATGTGCAGTAGATTAATATGAGCCAACATTTTCCATGGGCATCTACTGTTCTGCTAAACAGAGTCCAAGAACAGCTACCATAAATTAAGCGTCTTTAGAAATACGACCTGAGGTAGCTTTTACCTCCTTAACCAAAGTGCATAGCGGCCATTGGAGATAGCATCTCTAATGGCTTTCCCATGCTGTGAGGCCAAACTGCAGAGAAGCTAAGCACTGTTTTCATAGCTCACAGATTACCTCCCAGTGTATGACTAATACGTATAGCACATACATCAGATTTTTTTTTTTTTAACTTTTTATATCTTCTTCCCTCTTTCTACCCTCCTTTTGCAGTGTTTGTATATGTGTCCCTCCCCACGTCTCTGGCTGACACACACACACACACACACACACACACACACACACACACACACACACACACACACACACACACACACAC
>JAPTYQ010000008.1:15092122-15102180 GCA_029814465.1 Ostorhinchus cyanosoma
TATTTTCTTTTTGTCTATGTCTCGTCCTAAATAATAAAGTTTTCACCCTTCAGATGCTTGAAAGACTGTATTCTTTTTACTTTGTCTCCTAATTTCAATATGCTAAATGATGGTGAGCCTCACATCTTACTTCACTACTATATATTTAGTTTTTTAAAATATTTTTATTTTATCTTTTCTATTTTTTCCCCAAGGTAAATGCAGCTGCTCAAATGTGCAAACTAGACCATAATTATTCCTGTCTCGCAGAATAAACAATTACATGGAACTAAATAGTGAATAAATTTTTTTAATACTAAATGTAATGGTGCACAATTTTTTGTTTTTGCTACAAATGTAATATGTGCTTTAAATTTGCATCAAGGATTGTGACTGATTATGGCTTCTTTTGTTTTTCTTCTTTGAGCAGGAAGTGGTTGAATGGATCTCAAATATATAAAATCCAGGCTTTTAGGTTCATGCAAAAAAAAAGAAAAAGTGATTTGGTTACAGTAAAAAAAAAAAAAAGTGATGGTTTGGTTTATAAATAAAACAAAATATAAGTCATTTTTCATCACATCTTTACAGACTTTATTTCTGTATTGCACCAAGCCCTGGCGTCTTTCCCTAAACCTAACCGAGTGCTAATCTAACCATAAAAAACTACTGTCGTCACAACCAGATGACATCCATGTAAACGGAGCCACTGGATCTTTTGGCAGAAGGAAATATGTTGCATGCAAACAATGTACATTTATGCTTAGGAGCAACATTTTTGTCACCTTTAAATTATGATAATTAACATTTAATTATTATGTTGAAATAAATCATGATGTGGCCATATTTGTGTTCATAACAGAATGTTACAATTTAGTTCCATATGATCATAACTTCTGTATGGGGGTTGTTGTCTGGAACAGCCTCTAGGGGAATTTCATCATAATGTGACCACAAATTCGAGTTTAAGTAGGAACAAGTCTTGGGTATAGAGTATTTTGAGCATGTCCTTACTTTGTGTGGTCTACCAGCGATAGTTAGCACCTATCATCAATGCAACAACGGCCTGTTTTGGCTGGTCCAGGCCTGTTTGAACCCGTGAAATAGCATCGTGCTGGGTTAATCTTAGATTTGTGACACAGGTTCTATTTTACTGTTCTTGTTGGCATCTCTTCCTTTCAAACACTGCCTTTAGATATAAGCTATAAAGGTTTTATTTGGTATTCCATCCCTCTCAACTTTGTCTATTAACTTGTCCACATGCAGTGCTGACCCCGCAGAGACAGACCGGTGACGTCTGTCAGTGTGTCGACTTTACAGCTCCAACGGGCTGGAGGACAAGTGGGTATAAGGATATCCATGCGAGACTCAATGGCATGATGGGATGCAGTGCCAGACATACCTGCTCACTCTATAACTATGCTAACCCCTGTCTCTGTGAAGAACAAGATGGTGGTGTTTAAAAGCACTGCTGTCTTTGAGCAGATACTGAGACACTGATATTTCACACGCTCTTGATTTCCTCCCAGGCTACACGATATCGGGCTGGCAGCCATCTTGGAGTTTTAACTGCGAATGGAGATAAGTGTCGTGACTCCAAGGTTTCATTACCTCCTGCACAGTTTAGCACTGGATAGCATTAGCTGTTAATGGCTCTTCTAACTAAAAGGGGTGATTCAGACCGACAGCATTCAGCCTATAAAGCGTCCTGCTAAAAAAAGGATACACTCTTAAAACATAAGCCGTTGTTTTCAGCACTCACATAGCATGCATCTGTGTTTCTTTTTGACACTGTTGAGGTTTTAATTGTAAAATATACACCCTATTAATGCAACGTTGAAAAGTAACATGTATTGGTTTTAATCTCAAATGACATACATGGATACATAGATATACATTTTAAAAAGTTAGTTGTGGATTTTACAAGGTGATGACAAAGACCTTGACCACATAATGCAGGACTCCAGCAAACACCAGACATACGTTTAGTTATGGAGCTGTAAAATCTTGCTGGTTGGTTAGTCAGAGGTTTAGTAGTTCTGACAAGGCAGGACATCTACGTTACATTTTTTAACCTTCCAGACTGTTGGAAACACCGCTGACTCGTTTCTAGTTTGTAATTTTTGGGGTTGGGTTATAATGTGGAAACACAAACAATGAGAGAGAGACGCCTGCATTTATTGTAGGATTTTTCTAAATAGTATGTTGTGGCCTTTTTCGAACAATCATTTCCACAATAAAACAAGACATTAACCAGACTGATCTCATGAAATCACATTGTATGTCATGCCACTTCTTATGGCATTTGACATGCTATATGTACGCATTTTCATCCTTTTGCGTGTTATTTAATGCAATGTGATGACGCTTCAATGTACGCCAAGATCTCCGGTTTACCCATAACCCCTAATCCTGACTGCCAATCAATTTTATAATGTATACAGATAACACGCCAATTAAAAGTGGGGTGTTATCTGTACGCAATTCATGATATCACGTTGATATTAACATTGTCCAGAAGCTGTTAATTCAACATAGATACTGAATTATAAGTGATACTGTCAGCTAAATTGTTGTACAGTTAAATTTTGCATTTTATCACAGCGCTACTGATTACATTCACTACAGGATAACTATTATCTGGACCATTTGCAATAATTCTCATGTCCTCCAGCATTATCTTGTGAACTGCTTTTAAGAGGTTATTTATGAAACTTTTCTTTTTGGAAATTGTTTTTCCTTTTAAAACACAGTCTCTACATGAATAAACAGTTGCATGCGCTCTCAAAACCGTGGGATTTTTATCTCATATCTAGCATTTAATAGCTACTATAAACCACCCATGCATCTTCATTTGCAGTCTTAGAGCCAAAAGAAAGTCAATCCACACAAGTAAACTAATATTAGCTTTAATAGTTGCCTTGATGGTCACAAGATGAATGCTGTATCTCATCTCATCTACAAGAACATAACAACGTTAGCAAGATTTGATTACACAGAATCTAAATTTAGCTGAGCAACTTATCAAATCAAATAGAAATAAGATGTACAATCAGAGTTTGGGGCTGCTAAGATCCATTATTTAATAAGAGAGCCCCGACGTAATCTAAAGTGTATCCATGAAATTTGCTGCTGTGCTCCGATGTTCTTGAAATTAAATCTGTCTTATTTGCTTTTTATTCATATGCCTAACGTGCATGTGTGTGAATAAATATATGACATAATTTTATTGTTCTGCTTGACTCTGCTCAATTTGTGCCTGTAAAATGAAATGAGGATTGCCTGTGTGCTTGAATGTTTGCATCTGTAATAGATTCTCAGCAGGGAATATGTCCAATTCGAGAGCACTAATCGACCCGTTTTCATTCATTTTAACTACATACAGTACGCCAGTGTGTAAACGTGTACGCGAATAAACAAAAAGGATGAAGAAAGAAAGAAACAGTGGAGGAGTGTCTCTGTTACAATGTTTACTGATCTGCTTCTTCTTTGGCTCCGTTAACAGCTTTGAAATTTAAAGAGAGATGTTTAACGGGGCCCTGGGTTGACCTTTGACAGGCAAACATAGACGCTACTGTATCCTGCCTATATACAGAATGTATGATGAGATTTCCAAGCTGTAAACATAGGAATAAAAGGTCAAGGGCCATTTGGGCATGTCGAGTGGATCTGGCAGCCCATAACAGGCATCTTGTCTCTCTGATAGGTAATAAAAGCAAACAAATTAAAAGCCCTGTTTAGCTCCCAAGACTGGTGACATTTACACACTGATCACAATGTTTATGGCGATGGCTTTTGCCAAACCCTGGTCGTTGTCTCTACATGTGTTACTGACCTGTTTTTCTTCCCAATATAGTCAGTTATGCTGGCGTCTTTGTGCTCAGAAGAGGACAGGGGCAACAGCAATAGCAGTGTTTACATCAGGAAAGGTCAGATACATTTTGAGGTCATTTCTTTACATATATAGTGTAGTGAAGAGTGAGGGCTATTTTTTAATTGCACATTGAAAATTTTGGCAGTTAATGGCGTGCCGTCTGTGACTTTATATTTGCAATTAGTAGTGTCCCTTTATTGACCATGGAAAATCATTAAACAGATGTTATACATGCCCAAAATATGATTTCTTAAAATATTCAAAACAATAGCTGTCCAGTGGCACCGTCGCAGCCCATTTTCCATTAACACTGACATATGGTCAGGAGCCATTTGCTTCACATGCCCTTTTTAATTCACTGTATGTCTGGCAGGGGTCTATTGACAAGGCCACGTATCTCCCAGCATGCCATTTCATGCCTCTTTGATACAGTGATTTATGATGTACGCAGAGTGTAGGAACATAATGTAAAAACATTGCATGTTGTCGGCAAGGGATAGACTCTCAAAGACTGTTTGTGATGGTTCACAATGTTCGGCTGCCTTATCATTCCAAATGTAATCCTGCTTGTTCGTCCCTGGACTCACAAACAGTAGAGTCGGGTTTCTTGCTCTCTTCAACCTACTCTGGGACTGTGATGACAAGGGACAATCCCATAATAGAGTTTGGATCTTATTATCAACATGCTGCAAACCTGTATGAAGGTGATTTTCATGGCCTTACATGGAATGCCAGCCTGTCTATCACATCTGATGTATTGAGAGATCTGACCTTAGGCCGAATTTTTTTTTTTGCATAAATACATGCCCTGTTGACTACACTTCCGTCTGCTTTGTATTAGCAGACACTTAGATATTTTTTGCTAAATCTGACGTTTTTGTCATCTGTTTCTACAGCTCCTTATAACCAAACTCATTTATTTTATTAATTTCTTTAGTCATTAAATGCGTGCCAAATGTTTGCTCCTACATGGTCTCTTGCTGCCCTCTAGAGTACTGATACACTCTTCTCTCACACATAAAGTGACACACTAATGTACATGCATACATTCTATCTATCCAAATAAGTTCTGACATGCAGCCCATGTAACACTCTGACCTCTCAACACATGGGGATAATTTACCTGAACCACAACAGAGACGAGTAGAATTTTAAAAAGTTACTCTGAAATTATAAAGTGCAGTTATCAAAAATGTCAACATTACACGTAGCTTGAAAGCGTCTCTCGTATTAGTGCAGTGAAGGTGGTAGTACTTAAACTAGCAGTGGTGTAATGGCAGTATCACAAACAGAAGCACCAGTGGTCACCAAAGTGCAACAGCACAATAATACTGTCGCGTTGGCAGTAACATACAGCATATAATACTACAGTTACAGTGAAGAGTTAACTGCTGTTCATAAAGCACCTTTTCAGATTTCTGTTGTAATACTTAAATCGACTCTTTAAAACATGACAGTGCCTGTGGTCTGTGGATTCATCTCTCCCTTTGCATAGCTATGTGGTGATGTCTTCATCAGTGAGACGTGTAGCAAGCTGCTTCCATGATCCGTTTAGTGTCGGCAGAAGTCCTGTACGTCCCCTCAGGTAAGCCTCTGTCAGACTCCAGACAGATAAAGCAATATGAAGAATAACAAAGTGGAGGACGTATCCCAGAGTTCCTCCTTGAGGCAGTTGGGCAGTTTGTTATTGCCCAAGACCTGTCAAAGTCTGAAGAAGGGCTTCAAGAGGGGAATAACCCCAAGAAATGAAGGAATGGTCTGAGACAAAAAACAGACGTGCAGCCTTGCAACCTTTTAGTGGAAATATGCACAATATGTTCTACTTCAAAGCACTGACAAGTTTCAAGTGATAATCATTCCAGATTGATATATTTATAGCAATGAAGTGAACTGAAATCCTGAAAGGTGTCCATTTATCTGTCCGTCCCTATTAATTCTGATCAATATGGAAAAAAACACTTACCAGATTGGAAATTTGGTGTAATAATGACCTTGTTAATGCAACTGGGACAGTGTTGAGAGAGATGAAATGGACTGGCCTCTTTTTATTTTTTAGTTTAGTTTTAGTATTTTTGACTGGCTGCTGAGTGGCCATCCAGATCGGGCAAGGTGTCAGACAGCCTCTGGGGTCCTTAGGCCATCTGTTTGGGGTCCTACTTTAGCAGGGGAGATGTGTGGCCGTTTTCTGCTTAATTAGGTCCAGTAAACAGGCACTCATCAAAAAGCAGCTGCTAACGTCCCCATTAAGACACAGACACACTCTGATACACGTACACACACATTAGGACACAAAAACAGACAGACCACAGAGATAAAACCACACACGTCAGTAATGGTCATGCAGATGATTAACATCTTTTCAGAGAATGAACTCTGTCTCTCACCTTGACCACTTAACCCAAATAAACTCCTTCAGTGACTTGTTATACAGGAGAGACACGAGTGTTGGCTTTATTCTTTGCAGTAGTATTGCTATCTCATGTGTGCAAGTGCATGTATATGTCACATATGTGTGTGTGTGAAAACAGCCTAGTTCCCACATTATCACGTCAGACAAATCACAGGGAGCATGGGAATGCAAACAATCTAATACTTAATAGCACACTTATGGTACTGTGTGGATCACCTCACACTAAAACAAAACAAACCAGCAGGAGAAGTAGGAGCCACATTTCCACATCTCACACCCAAGCTCCTTGTTTGTGATTTCACACAACAAAGTTGTAAACTGGAGGGAAATATACTTAACCACACTGGATGTTTGCCAAATTTCCATAGGGCATTAGCAACCAACTGGTGCAGGCTCATTAAAGAGCAGAGAAACCTATAACCATTAAAAGGCCATTAGGCAGCATGTAATTTTGTGGAACTAAATGGCGGAGAGTAATCAAAAGCACATGAAGCCCAGCTGGGCGACTGGGCAAACTGTTTCGATTAGGGAGGAATCCATCATCGACAATGGCAGCTTTTTGGGGGGTCAATTTTCCTCTGTCACTTTCACTTTATCCCTCCTTCACTGTCTGCAGTTTTCATGCTCTTTGTCATTAGGATCATTATTACAGTTACATCTGCACTAGACAAGATTTCCATGTAAATACACTTGTTTTACAAAACAAAGCAGCTAAATGTGTGTGCAGTGGCGGGGCCAGGTGAGATGATGCGTCATATTTGACCACAATACATTCTGGTGTCATGAATATCACACATGGGAGTTGATGCGCAACGCTAACCTGGCCACATTAAAGCCAGTAAGACCTGTGTCCATAATAAAAGCAGATTGGAATTTTTTTTTTTTTACTTAATTTGTGTTTTTTACGCTGATGTGAAAAACAAAATATTTATTTTTAATTCCAATTTCACTGAAATACACTATTAGCTCAGACATTATAAATATATTCTGCAGCTGTGTTGTTTTTTTTTTAATTATATTACAACCCTTTCAAACATTGTTTTGTGCTGTTTTCTTGCAGTCCATACATCATAAGCTACCACAGAAAAATGAACAAGTACAACCAATGTATTATAGTCTCTCAAAGTCACTTAAACAAATAACTTTCATCTACCCATTGGGAACGTGTGTTGCATTGACAATTCAGAAGTGCAAACTTAATCACCAACTTAACTATTTTCGGTTACCCCAGGCAAAAGCCGAAAAAAGCAGCTACCCTGGGCCTTGTAAAAGTCGTGTCAAATTCTCAAACCAGCTCCCTGTAGTGGTAAATGGTGTCCAAGTGTAAGTTTATTACGTGTAAAATGTCATTAGGCCAGTCAAGGCACATATTTCTCTGGTTGTTCTGGCTTTGGAGGCCTTTGTGAAAGGCCAGACTGATTAGTTGAGTTAGGAGAGCATTTGGACTGACACGTTTTTCTGGGGGTTAAATTAAGTCCATGCCACCTTGTTTCAATCAGACAGCGTTCACACTCACAGCCGAACATTGGGCACATTCATCCAGTTTATCTTGAAGCTTGAAGGCCTTAAATACACATGATGAGAAAAGACCGATGAGAAAAAGCTGGATTTAAGCTGCAGACGGGCGTTAGACGGTGTAATACTCCCCTGCTAAGGCTGTGGAGGAAGGACGTGAACTGGGGTCTAATATGAAAGGACAGCAGCAGGAGGGGGAGAAACGTCCTTTCCACTGCTCTGTTACCAGTAAAATAAGCTGTTATTTATGGTTTTAACAGCTTTTTTTTTTCATATAAACTAAAACCACAACAGAACACACAAAGACATTTTGAATAGATTTTTTAATTTTGGTACAAAGTTGTCACTCTAGACCACTGATAGGCTATGATTTTACATTTTCTCACTAATATTAATTTGCAACTACTGTATCGTAACAATGAACACAAGGAAGAAATGGTAAAAAACATTAAGACAGACAATAAAAGGATCAAGTGCACAAACTGTAGCAGGGAGAAGGAAAGAGGATTGAACATGTCAGCTGTTAAAGGTAGAGGAGAGACTGGGACGTGGAAGGTTTCTTCTTTCAACACCTCATTTACAACAGTTTTGCATCTGTATTTTTTTTTTTTTTTTTAACCAGTTATAGCGTTTAACTTCAGGGTTCACACGTTACACAATCTTCACTATAAGCCGATGACAGCAGCTGAAAGAAAATACCGAAACTGAGGGAAAGTGAACAGCAGGGTGCTAAATTTGCTCTTTGTTGATGCCGTAAAAACTGATTTAAAACTAAAGGGAATATTTGATAAGATTGATATTTCTGTTTGGCTTGAAAATCTGGAAATAAAAAAAGGCTCAGTGTAATATATTTTCCTTTTTAGTACATACAGTTAGCTAGAATTTCACTTTTCCTTTTGTGCTCATTGAATAGAGTGTCGGTTCTTATTTCAGAGACATTTGTAAGTTACACACTTTTAATCTTCAAGAGTGCGCAGAATAATTCATAGAAACGCAAATTTAGCCCGGTAAAGTTTTTATTAGTTTGTTTTGTAGAGGACAGATGTTGCAAATCCAGCTCAATTTAGTTGATTTCATTTGTTTTACAGAGTCATTGACATCAAGCCAAGATTTTAATGTGCGAGCCAGTTAATCTGGGAAATGAAGGAGGGAAAGTAACTGTTTGCCTCGTAAAGGTACAGCGTGCCTTTGCAAAAGAAAGTAAAGTTGGAAACAATTCATTACCGTCGATTTTATAGCCTACGAAAGTTGGTGGAAGAGCTTTTGCTTTCAGTGTGATGCACTCTTGAATGTTGTTTTTATGTACCATATGTTCTATAAGAGCGCGTCCACTTCTTTTTTTTTTTTTTTATCATGTGTGTCTCTCTCACCTTCTATTCCTGCTGATTTTTTAATAATTGTATTTTCTGTCAGTGTTCAATTCTTTTTTAAATTCTTACAAAAACATAACGATAATACTTGCAGATGTAAATATGTGTTAGCTCATTATTCTAGTAATTTTGTACTTTTTATTTTTATTTTAAAGTAATAATTCCAGGAGTGAACAATATAAGGCAAAAGATAAATAGTTCCAAAGGTATAATAATGTATTGTAAAGATTAATCATTTACAAATACAGTTGGAATAGTTTTTTTAATTTTTAGACACATTCCTCATTTTATTCCATTTTATACACATCAGTAATCACCTTTAACCATGTAGAATGATTATATACTGAGTCTCAGTTACACTTTATCTATGAAGAATAAATCACATTGTCACAGTCCTTTCATGACAGAAGGTAAAAAATATTTTATTCTAACTTTCTAGGTAACAGTGTATATAGAGATATTACAATACAATACTATTAATACAATTCAATTCTCCTGAGACCCAGTGTTGCATTTTTGTCCTCTGTAGTGGACAAGAGTTTCACAGCTTTACTTAAAAAAAAAGTCCACTGAAATGGATATTATGTATATATTTAAAAAAATAAAATAAAAAAATGTATCTGATATAATTCCTGAAAAACTTAAATTCAACCCTAATATCCCAGACACCTGTATAAAATGTGGAAAAAAGAGAGGTACCGTGTATCACTGCATTTGGATATATGCAAGAACATATGCAAGAATTTTGGAGAAGGATAATTAACATAATTTCTGATATTATAGACAAAAAAATCCCAATGTGCCCAGAGATCTGTACTCCAGGTCTTATTCCAGAAAGTTAAACAGTTAGAACTCATGACAGTGTCCTGGTGAACCTCTGTCTAATCCAGTGGTTTCCATCCTTTTTAGTCTC
>JAPTYQ010000008.1:15127803-15140802 GCA_029814465.1 Ostorhinchus cyanosoma
TGGATGGATGGATGGATGGATGGATGGATGGATGGATGGATGGATGGATGGATGGATGGACGGACGGACGGACGGATAATTTTAGAAGCATAGCTGACCATGTGAAAAATATTAACACTACTGCAGGAATGTTGGAGTCTTTCTCATCTACCAACATCCTGGTTGTGTTACCAGTTCACCGCATGTATATACAGGGTGGGTGAAAAGTAACTAGGTATTAAAAATTGGTAATAAAATCCAAATCCCTCCTACAAATGTATTGAAACCAATGTTACATGTTCTTTATTACATAAGAAAATGAAAGTAAATCTTTATATTTCATAAGCACTGGTGGCATCAACCAGTTTCCTCAAACAGCCAGGGATGGAATGAACAACCTTCTGAAGGACTTTGTCTCTAAGTCCTCCAGAATAAGAAAATAAGAAAATCAATCTATTCAAATCTCCTTTATGGCTAAAATACACAGTTCAAAAGATGCATTAACTGATTAAAATGATGAATAAGAACAGACGATAAAGTTATGTTAGACACAATGAGCCGGTCATTAATAGACTTCTTCACTGGTCCTACATCCACCTCTGATATAAGGAGCCCCTTAGTGAACATTAGACCACTTATTACATAGTCACTTAATACAGAGACCAATAAGTTGTCAGAAAAAAAAAAAATCTTTTTTTAATTTAAAAAATGATATTGTTGCTACAGCCAAAGAGTCAGTGAGATTCTACGGTTGGGACTGTGTTATGCATAGCAACAGTGTGTTATTCATAGCAGTGGTCTGCGCTACAGAAATAACAGACCATAGGATGGCGTCATTGACAAATCAGACTTGAGTACTCAACAAAGCCATGTAGTAGAACAAAGTAAACGGATACTTCTGTTGGTTACTTGATGGCTTCTACAGTGACTGAAACTGACATCACTTTTTAGCAACAAATAAGAACTTCAGAGACTGACAGACTGACTGACGGAAATATTTATTGGACTACGAATCAAATAATGGTTGACATAGAGCGGCCCAGTTTTACCCACTGACAAACATCACATTATCTGTGTTGACCAAGAGCTTTTCTTGTAGACCTGGAACCTGATGACTTTGCATTAAACTAATATGATAATGAAACGCACAAAAAAAAAGAGTAGTTCGTCACCTTTCAATAATTTGCTGCACACACACTCTTTCTTATCATGTAGACACACAGAAACATAAATGATGTAAATAACTAAATTCTGGTTTATTTCTGCTGTACTATATCATCAGGAGTGTTCTTGTGTAGTTCTGTATCCTTAAAAAAATACATTTTTGATTTTATGGCAAAGTTTTTGGAAATTGTTATTATTCTGATTATAGGTGTATTGACCGAATGGTGCGTCCATCCATGCATGTGTACAAAAGCGTACTTTCCCCCCAGCCCGGGCTGTCAATGAGGCTGTGGGAATGGGGTCACACCTGCAGTGCCTGGCAGGGTGATAAACGATGTTGCTTTAAACTTTGGAGACCGTCATTTTTGGGAGCCTCTGTTTACCCTCCATTGAAGTATAATAGGGGCCTTTGAAGGCTTGAGCGCCAGGGACAGAGACTGCCCTCTGTCTGGTATTTTGAAAGGAGGAGTAACTAGCCCTCGATTAGCTAATGACACATTCTGCTTCGATTTACCATAATAGGACAGAGCAGGCCCCTGACATTAGGGACTGGCATTTCCTACTTTGGCTGCTTTGGAAAGTTTCTCACAGTCAAAAGACGTAAATCCATTTTTTGCTGAAAGTCTATGAGATGTATGAAGAGTATTTCAACAAACGCTGTTTAAAAAAGTGTGGTCTAAGAAGAAGTCTGCAGATGCATGGAGAAACCTCTGCACTTTGTTCTACTCCTGCTATTGCACCATCATATACGTGAATGCGTATTACTCATTCATATCATGGCGGACAGCTCATGCGCTTCAGTCATCGCTTCCCCAAAAACCCTTTGACACTACTTGCTGTATCAGACACTGGAGCTGCCTTTTCATGCTAGTTTGGAGAAGTCATTAGTAGATCCTCTTACCACCTCTCTTATCAGATGAGGCTACATATCAGGGTGCTCCTCCTTATTTGTCTTTTAGGCCTGAAGTGATAAAGTGACGTGAGAATGACAGTCTAGACTGCAGCTGTCTCGGTATGAGGCATTCCAAACCTCAGCTGAAAAGCACTGTAATCTCTGAATCACACATACACACACGTAGTACACACATACATTAACGACAAAGGAGGAAAAAAAAACACAAAACCAGATACTTCCACACAGAGTGCACACATACACAGTCACATGGGTGTACACGTAGCTAAATGCACAAAGAAAACAGCCAATTGATACTAATCCAAGCATGCAGTGGCTGTGTATTAGATCATGATTAACCCATTCTGCCTGCAGCTCGCAGAGTTTTTGTTGTAAGAGGATTTATGTGGTTTTAAGACAGGCAACTTCTATTGAAAGTTTTATATCAGCTGTCATTCATATTTGCTGTTGCTACTCAATACACTCTGATTATACTTTTCATGCAGATTTATAGTCATGAATAGACAATTTAGGAAGGTGTACAGCCAAGGAATACAAAGACTGTGTATATCTTACAGGTATTTGTGTCTTGATTTCATTATGTTTGTCACTTTACGGCCATCATTATACCCCTTCTCAAACTTTAAGGTGAAAGTTTTTGCTGAAAATAAGTCCATGTACAAAATCACTTCTGGTTTACTCAAAATGAAAACTTTATTTTTTTTCCTGCTGGTGCAAAAAAAATTACCCTTCCTGCCACTCTTTGATATCAAGTCATTTCTCCATACTCAGAAACCCCAGAGGAAAGTTGCAACCATAACAAATGGGTTTAAATAACAAGCATGCAGCAGCAATCTTCTCACAGTGTGGTGCATTGCAGTTGTCATTCATCACACCACCGCAGCATAACGCTGGACTTCCACAACAATTACTTCTGCCATTAAACTCTCTGTATTGTTGACGTTTTCTCGTGTGATAAGGGTGATTACCGGCCAAGCAAAGGCTAATCTTCTCCAATCTGCTCTGTGGTCTGAGGAAAAGCAAACCTCAACTTGCCACTCAAGCCTGTACAGACCTGTACTGCTATGTTGGACTGCCCCCCTGTGGCTTCTGGAAGGAAATGTTGACACTTACACAAAACCCTTTCATGGCATGTTAACTGAAGGTCTTGCCTGGAAATCCCAACAGGAAAATTTCCCTTAAAAAATGAGGAATTACTTATTTAGAGCTCTTAAAGTGAGTGGACTGCATGTATTTACAAGTGACGTAAACAGTTTGATCTTTTGCTGCGTTGAATGTGGATGACTATAAAGGTGAAGTGTTATTTGTTAACACAACTGCACCAGCAATGCTATTTAATTGAATTCAATATAATTTAATTAGAAACAGAATTTAAGGGACCCAAATTCAATAATTTCTTTGGCTGTACTGTGCCTCTCCTCTTTGCTAATTTTCATCTTCAGCTACAAAATGTTTAGAATACTACAATGTAGGAACACCTTAAAGGAGATGTAAATATTTAGTACCTGTATACCATATAATCTATCCAGTTCCACTGCAGTCCAGTCATGTACAGTATATGGACACACTGCTGCTCTCACAAGCTCTTTTACTCTCCCTGGCTACATCATTCACATCATCGTAAAAGCAGAGGCCCTTCATCACTTTACAGTACCCAGCGCTACCGTTAGCCCCAGGCTCTCACATCAAGGCCTACAGCCTTCCGTCCCTCACTAGCTGTAAACCTTGTCTCTGAAAGTAAGGGAAGAGGGATGAGAGGGGTTATTGATGTGCTATAAACCCTTTATTTTATAGAGGCAGGGAGGAAACTAGGTGTGTGGTGAGCAGTGGAGGCTCTCTTAACTGTTTCTAGCAGGTGCAGCTCTTTTGAGGAAAACTGCGGAGAACTGACATGTTGTCCATGAGCTGGTTGTGATGTTTGTTTGTTCAGTGGAGCCGTAAACTGAATCCAGCACGACATTCAATTTGCTCAGTGAACAGGTATGTACATATTCCCTGATGCTTAATGATTGGATCGTTTCAAGCAATCTTTTTAGTCCGCAATTATCACAAACATGCAGCTAGTATGTCAGTTTCTCATTCAAACCATATCTGCTCTGTAGACAATGGAGTGAGTCACACAGCAATAAGTACAGTTCCAGCTAGATAGTAAAACCAGAGGCTAAATATTTACAACTTTAAATCTTTTATAGACAGTCCAAGGAAGATGTTGATACTATCCGTGTCACCCTGTTATATGTAAAGATGATATACAGCCTTGTAAAAAGCAATACGGATATTTGGGCTTGTTGGCATAACAATTTTAAACTCTATAAGCAGCATGCAACTTAATCTAACCAAAATATTCTAGTAAACCTGCACACTTATGTATGATAACATGACTCCAGCATTCGCTACTGTATGACTAGGAAAATGAGATTCGGAGTTTTTATGAGACCTGGCCAGCTGCTCTTCTTTTTCTCCAGCTGTTGCGTTTGAGGTGTCTGCACGCTATTTCATCTTTTTCCCAAAACCTGCGATAAACACACATATAGTTTTTCCAAATATATTCAAATACACGCGTTAAAGTAGCCACTGTGAAGATGAACATGAAGAAAATATAAAATCACGCATAGCTTATGCATTCATTGACCTTGAATACGTCTCCATGAGTAGCCCTTTACACACAAAAACTCACAAACATGTGTGATCACACACACAACAGTCCTTTGGGCGATCATTTGTCATGTGGAGAGGAATCTACAGTCATGGTCTTTATGCTGAAGGCTTGGACTTAAGGCATTCCTCAGAAAATTTATGTCCAAACAGCTGTGGTTTCATCCGTCTCTGTATGAATCTCGAAGACAACGCTGTCCTAGGAGTTATGAGGGGGATCCAATCCATTACACACCTCCAGTCAACTCTGAGTGTGCGTATATGCACATGTAAGCCAGTTTTTCTGTGTGTCTTTGTACACCCTTCTTCCATGTGTAACGGTGTGTTCACTACTCTCACAGTGCGTCTGCAGCTGCCTTATCTCCCTCTGTGTGTATGTGCATGTGCGTGAAGGCCTCAGAGATGGTTTGGCGTTCAGTTCTTTGATGAGTGAACACTTATCCTGTGGCTTTATGCATCGGAAGCCCATGGTTTAAAGGAGAAAAGCCCCAATTTCACATTGTGTCCATATGGGCTGTTTAGTTTCACTGTTAAAGCGGGTCCAGAGGTAAACACCAGGCCACAGTAATAGATGAGGTCTTCAAATGGCCACAGAGTTGGCATCTGTTTGCAACAGTGACATCATCAAAAAGCTGGTGTGCACATGGGGAAGAAGATGAAAAATCCCTAATTTAATATGGATGTTTAATTTTCACATCTTTATTTATCCAATAAAAGGTCATTAAAAGCAATTTCCTTTTTCACATTTATACAATTAAACATGCAACACTGACTTCACTTGAAAGAAAGAGCTCACTTTACTTTTTATGTCCCAGCTTTTTACTTAATTAACAACTAAACCCATCCACATGAAAGCCTGATCTCCTACACTGATTTTGTGTTTTATTTCTAATAGTTAAATGATCCTTATAGAAGGTTTGCCAACCACAGCTCATTCTATGACAGTTATTTCTGTGTATTTTGTCTTCAGATTAAACACACTGGTGAGAGTAAGGTAATGTAAAGCGGGGAAACTCAATGAAGTGTGATGATGATGTGATGTGTTTAGCAAGGAGGGTTCAAGGCCTCGCTCTGTGCATTTTTTCAGCGTGGCGTCACTTTCCTAAGCAGTCGAACCCCACAGGGATGTACAGTAGCGGGGGAAAGGCGGTGTACAAAAGTACAAAGAGGAAAGAACAAAAGTTGCATTTTAGCATTAATATGCACAGCTGCATGTTTGTTCTTGACCATGAAAAGTTCACTGTGAAACAAACAAAACAACAGAATATTGACTGATGCACGCCCTGGTGGTCCAAGCTTCAGTCTCACCTGCTGACTCCTGAAAAAAGTCATTTGTCCCAGTGCTGGAGGTGAAGGCTAAATAAAAGAAAACATTGTTATCATGATTAATCAGCGGTCCTGTCAGCAGGCACAAGGTGAATAGGAAGTGGCACAAATGACTGCATGGAATTCCTGGTATGTCAGACAGAATAAAAGCTGAAATGTCCGCCCTTCACTCACTCTCTACTTCATCCATTTATTAAAGGCACGCTTGTTCCAGTCAACTTCATAATTCCTCAGTTTCCCGGCAGTGCAGCCTGAAATCGATTGCTTTAAAATCCGTGGTCTGTGATAATCCGAGTTTATAAATCATAACACATCAGCCAGACACAGGATTACCTGTTCTAAAAAAGAGTTTTTCTTTCCACGTCTTACAGCTTGTGGTGCTTGACAAATGCACCGACACACAACGCTGCATGTGTATTTTCCCAGCAGTGAGGCTCAAAATGACATAACTGGCAGACAGCTCCTCAGAGTGTAGACTCTGTCTCACCAGACTTGGATCAGTTAGTTGTTGCACATATTAAGTTTTGTTTTCTGAATTTTTAAAAGACTTTTGATGAGACAGGTTTCAGGTAGTCTTTCCACAGGATCACATGCGGTTTTCATTTGAGCATCAGGCCTAACATTTGGCAGATTTATGTCATAGCTCATAGTAAAATTAAAAATGATTGTATTTGGTAACAAATACAAATCACTCAAATAAATGGTAAATGGACTGCACTTATATAGTGCATTTTATACACCTTTTTGGTGCCCAAAGTGCTTTACAAAGCCTCACATTCACACACCAGTAGATGGCTGCTTCCATGCAAGGCACTCCCAGACCCTACGGGAAGCAATTCAGGGTTCAGTGTCTCGCCCAAGGACACTTTGATGTGGACAGTCAGAGCCAGGATTTGAACCGCCAACCCTTTGACCATTTGATGATCCACTCTACCAACTGAGCCACAGCCGCCCTTATATAAATAAATAAGTTCTAACAATATGAGCTACTTCCTCTTGTGAAATATAGGTTTCTCTGATTTTCCATTTCATCTTTCAACTGGAAAAATACCAAGACTTGAATATGCTTCTCGATTTGTCCAAAAACCTTTTCTAAAGAGATGTGCACTTTGGTTTCCTGCTACACTGAAGCTGAGCACCACCATCAAATACAATAAAAGAGGGTGGCCATGAATTATTTTATTCACACACTGACTAATAAGGATCTTTTAACTACTAGACTTTTAATTTACAGAATCAAATTAACATTCGATTGTGTTACAAAACTAACTTATAAGATGTGTTTGTGCCATTTTTTGCAAGAATTTTCTTTTTAGCAACTGACATCTTACCTAAGTGAATGTGAGTAGGTATTTTTATTATGAATTTGAAGCAGGTAAATGTTGTCTGTTGTCAGCACTTGTATTAATTTTAGAAAGATGTCTGGAGGGGAGCCAGCGTCTCCCTTCATCTGGCCTGAGGAGGTCATTTGGTCTGATGCCTTTCACTCTATATAATATAAACTTCCTCACCACGAGCTAACAGTGCAGCTCATAAACAGGATAAATAAACAACCACAGGACAAACCAAGGTTTGGAGCGGGTTAGCGTGCTCGATTTCAACATGAGAGTTTGTTTGTTCAAATTTGCTTGCACGGTGACCTAACTCCTTTATACCAAGCACATGTGCAGAAGAGGGCATAGGAAGGCGAACATTACAGAGGGGGGAAAAGTGGAAAAATCCATATTTTTCCAATATGCAGTCAGGGCTGTTCATCAGGCAAAGTTTGACACATGTCTTTGAACAGAGTTAGAAACAACAACTCGGTGGAAAAAGTAAAAGGATGGAGTAGGGTGGTTTGGCTAAACAAATGTCATTTTTGGACGCTGCTGCAGGGAGGATGAGAAAAGGAGAGATGATGAAAAGAATGAAAAGATACATTCCTAAGAATCTAACTCACTGCCTCACGGTTTCCTGGGCTTGATTAGAGGGATGCTGTGACTTGCGGTACATTAAGATTAAGATCTAGGCTGTCCAAGGGGAATTACAAAAGGGAAGTAATATGGGTGTCTTTATCAAATGTGACACTGGCTTTTACAAAGGCTACTCTCATTACGGTTTACACTTCCACTGTGCAGCCATGCGGCTACAGTGTTACATGTGATGTTTAGAAAGGCCTTATTCTAATCAAAAGATCTTACGCTCTGCTGGTTACTTTATTTCTACCTGGATAGTAAAGTCATTGGCTACCATTTCAATTATTATTCAGGAAACTATGGCTCTGATCCACATACTTATGGCTATATAATGTTAAACATATGAACAGACGGTATTGTTTAATACTTAAGAACCCAGTACTTCCTCTGGTATTGAAAAGCCATAATAGAACATACACTGAAATAACCAACACAACGCAAAATAGTTCACTGTGGTGCTTAATGCTGCTGTTCAGACAATATCAGTAACAAATTATCCACAGCAGCTCCCCATTGACTGACTTTTCATATTTCAAAACTATAGTCACACTTGCCCTTCACAAGTTAGAGCAAACAGCTTTTGGTCCTGGTTAGTTATCTTCCTAGGTTACATATTGCAGATTATTTGTAATCAATGTAATTGTTAGTCATTATCCTACCTGGTAGACTCTGAGGCCTAAGGTTGCAATTAAATGTATTCTATAGTGTATAAACAGAAAATCAATGCTCAAAGCTTTGATGGGTATATTGTTTACTTTCTTATAGCTTGTAAAAAACAAACCACCAAATTTCGTCAGTACAGCGTATGAATACACATGCAGAGAAAAAAAAAGCTCACAAGGTCAATGTCAAATTTTACATTTCTCTTTCTGATAAAATAAAGAACCATGTCATCCTACATGATAGCTACAGAAGAAGTATGACTTTGTCTTAATATTCCTTTCATAAATACATCTCACATTACAAAAATTCGGCAGAAAACATTTCTTCAAGTCTGAAGCCACTACCAGCTTCCACAGAGATGTTTATCAAAACTTGGAATTCTGTACCACAGAGATTTATGAGTCCCTATGAGTCTGCGGATCTCATGCACTCAGCAACGTGGACCACAGTTCTGACGGCAGAATAACATCAACTGCAAAGTGAATGCCGTTTTCTGCATCATATTGTCCTGAAATTAATGTTGCATGAATGGTAACCCCCCATAAGCAGAACCACTTGCAACTGGACCATATTATCCAGGGCCTTGTTTTCTTCAGCTGCGCTTTGGATGTTTTGGCTGAGGGGCATCAGATGTTGTGTCCGCTGCTTTCTTGGATGCTGATTTTCTCTTTGAATCTGCATCCTCTGCATCATACAGAGCATTCCTGACAAAACGTGCTGCAGCCCCCTTATTTAGACGGGCTGCTTTCTTCTTGTCTGTGATCTCCTTTACTTTGTTCATGTATGTCCTTATTCTCTCCTGTAAAACAAACAGTGATTATGACGCACTAGACACTGAAAGGTAATAATCAGCATGACTGAATATGCAATAATACATACCAATTCCTGTTTGATTCCATGTTCTCTAGGATTTACTCCTTGTGTGACCAAGTACACTGTTAACAAGAGACAACAGTTTGACTACATGCTCAAAATTTGTCAAACTGACACTAACATGAAAAACACTCTACTTGTTTACTCCCTTGGTAACCTGTTTACATAACCTAATATTACAATATACATCTACTTAATTTTATATCTTCACAGCAGTTGAATCAACTCACTTCTACAACACATACAGTATACGGTTACTGCAATGGAATTACAGCTGACAGATAACAAAATTCATACCCAAAGCACACCTATCAACTTCTTTTTGTACTTAAAATTTGAGAAATAGTTTCTATGAAAGCAACTAGACCATTAAGGCTTAATAATTTACCTTGTTTCATCAATATGTAAATAGATGATGAGTTAAGGGACAAACCTGAGGTAGAGGTCTTTTCCATGATGACAGTGCAATGAAGATTAAAATGTGACTCATATGGTTTGCCATTTAGTCACCAGATCGCAACCCAGCAGAGCAAACTGGGAAATTTTGCCCTGGTGTTTTTGACGCCACTCTCCATCGACGTTATTATCATCATCATCATCATCATTAAAACACCAAACAAGGGATAGCCTTTTGAAAGAATGGTGTTCTATATTTCAATGTTCTATGTTTTATTGCATTTAAACCTTTATTTTATACATTTGTCAAACTCACAAAGTGTGATGTGTTTACTTTTTAGTGAATAGTCTCAATCAAATGAATACTTGTAATAATTACCACTACAAATGAAATACATAAGTCTGGTCATTTCAGGCATATTGTCTAACTTAAGTCTCGAGTATAACGTAAGCATTAAAACAGCATCCCGTAAACCTCAGATATATCACAGTACACCAAAAACTTACTCCAGAATAAAGAATTAAGGGTGTAGGCAGACATCAGATCCAGCTTGGCTTGGTCCAAAGGATCCAACTGTTAATAACACAATATAATTAGCGAATGTTATGCTTAAAATGCTAAAATCAAACACATAAGTTTCAATAACTAAGAGTAACCAAGCTTTTACTTGGAGGTTTTATTACCTAGAGCATCTTACAATACATAATATTACATGTCTTAAGTATTTCTTGATTTTTAAAAATAGATTACAGACATTTCTTACAGATAAAAGATCATCACAACTTTAATATTGAAATAGAAAACAGTCTTCAATAATACTATGACATGCACCTTCAGTTCTCTTAAGAAAATGTTTGCCAAGAAACAGGGTTTATCATAAAGTAGTAAAGTGAATGTGA
The DNA here is from genome assembly GCA_029814465.1 of Ostorhinchus cyanosoma. Taxonomy (NCBI): domain Eukaryota; kingdom Metazoa; phylum Chordata; class Actinopteri; order Kurtiformes; family Apogonidae; genus Ostorhinchus; species Ostorhinchus cyanosoma. The sequence continues at coordinate 15,138,628 of JAPTYQ010000008.1, forward strand.
AATGTAACTAATGTAATGACAATTGATCTGTAGTACTATCATTCACAGAAATTATATTTTCTGTTTTGTTTGTGTTTTTTGCTCTGTTTCAGTAAGTGTTGACGTAGTGCTAACGTGAATGCATTAGAAAACCACTTTCATGAGTATTTCTTTTTTTAACTTTATGATTCAGGTGTAACCAATAACAATAATGTTGGATTTAGCCATTAAGACAACAACACTGGCAAGTTGTTAGAATTTAGTTTCTATTACTGTCAAATATTGCAGAATTCGTACCTTCTGCGGGATGTCATTCCTGGGCATCGAAATCAAAGTCTCCAACATGGTTTTAACAGACGACACTGAGGAGTCGAATCCTGTGAGCTGTTCGTCTATCTCGTAAGGGTAGTCTTCATTTCGAATGTCTTGAGCCATTTCCTGCGAAAATAAAGCCACTCAATATTTAAAAATGGGCTGGAGTATAAATATTTCACGCACCCTGACAAAATCGCCTACCCTAAGTCTACAGTCCACGTGAATGTATTTTGGTCGTGTAGAACTACCGGTACTGGGGCTAGCTAGCTACGTAGCAAATGCTGCTAGCAAGTTACTGGACAACCGTTCACACAGGAGTAGACGTAATATAATATGAAGTAAAATATGTTCTATAACAGTTATAATTAGCTACGGGGGCTAAAGTGTCCTTTTACAACTATATTCCGACTGTTTTCTTGTCAATAAATACCTCTTTGATGCACCGTGTATGAACGCACAGTAGTCAACCGGAAGTGACGTTTCCGACAACATTGGTTGTATTGGGTTTTATCGTTTCTCTGCTGCCGTCTGCCGTCCGGAAGAGCATAATACAGCTAATTTATGCCATTTTATATTATATTGATGTATTGGATATGTCTCCAATAATATGCATATGCGGATTTTTTTAAATGAACGTAAATGCAAAGGACACACTTCCTGGTTGTAATGGTGTAATTACGGCAGCCTACGTCCTCACGTTGCTGTGGTAACGTGGAGCGTCTGTGTGTAAATGAAGCTGGGTCAGTTGGGATGACACACTGCAGTTTAGGTGCTCTTAGGAACTTAGACGCACGTATCCGGTTCTAACAGTATCTAAAACTAGATAAATCGTACCGTAAAAAGGTTCAGAAAATGGACAACTGTGATTTAGAAAAGCTGTCTCTCTCTGTGGGGACACTGCAACCGGATTTTTCACCAAAAGTTACAAACTACAAAGTGGCTGTGGACAGTAGTGTCACTAAAGTGATTCTGGACCTGGCTACCAGCGACTGTAGCGCCTCATACAGTATTGTGAGTAATAACTGTACAGTAAACGCATGTAAAACAGTTTTTCACTTTTTCTTTGATTGTACAACCTTTTCTTACAATGCAATGTGCAGTTATTATTATTATAGTATGTTTGGCCTTGAACAAGGTGCAAGACTGTAGTACTCTATATCTTACTCTTTTACATATGTTTTCCATACTTATTACTATCCTGAGTGCTACTTTATGTATTATATTTTTATTTGTATAGTTCAGTTTTGTGACTAATACAGGATTATTTTATCTTATCTTATCTTATCTTATCTTATCTTATCTTATCTTATCTTATCTTATCTTATCTTATCTTATCTTATCTTATCAGCGTTTTGGAGATGGATCCAGTACAATTAAACTGAGTGACGGGTTAAACAAAGTGGACATCGAGGTGGTAGCAGAGGATGGGACCATACAGATGTACTGCGTGGAAATCTCCAAGATGTCAGCAAAGATTGCAGAACTGAGTAATCTAGCCTTGGAAGGAGATTTTCCACTTCATCCCACTTTTACTACCAAGATCAATGAGTACAATTGTACGTACAGCCTTCATTTGAACCCTGTGTGCTACAGTCTGACTGAGCGAAGCCAGCTGAAGTTTCTGTAACATATGCTGTATATTGTGCTATTATTATTATTACTGCATGATACAAACAGTGTAGTGGAATGCATTCAGTCTACAAACAATGTGTAGTAAATAGATACATGACTATAAGTGTTAAAAAAGTAAGTCCACAATTAAAACTTAGTATTTTCCCAACTCTATTATCCTTCAATTTGAGACAATACTATTGGTTATTGTTGGTAATACTCCTATCTGTTGCCTGCTTTGACATTTGTTCTTGTAGGTACTGTTCCGTT
>JAPTYQ010000008.1:15140902-15155005 GCA_029814465.1 Ostorhinchus cyanosoma
AATACTATTGGTTATTGTTGGTAATACTCCTATCTGTTGCCTGCTTTGACATTTGTTCTTGTAGGTACTGTTCCGTTTCACTGTAAAGCAGTGACCCTGCTCCCCAAAATGCCGGATAAAAACATCAAGGTTACAGTGAATGGACTAGACAGTTCACAACCAGTTCCCCTGAATTTTGGAGACACTGTGGTTGAAATATCAGTGTGTTCAGCAGATGGCAGCAATTCACAGGTATGCATCAGATACATAACTGCTTCTGATCAAACAGGAAGTACTGATATGAATCCTGTTTTTTTTTTATTATGTCAGAAGTGCAGTTATTGAAGAACCTTATATTTTCTAACAGCATTGCAACAGTCCTCACCCTTACTATGTTATATACACAAATTCAGATTTTATTCATGCAGTATTCTCAAGTATATAGCTTTCAAGAACACTGTTTATGGAATATTTTCCTTTTTCAATGCTTTACAGACCTGATAAACTAGTATTTTCCTTGAGAACAGACTAAAACCCCTCTAACTTTGACAGGTGTATACAGTGCTGGTGACTCGAGAGCTAATTCCCATGGCCGTGACCTTCACTGATGAGAAGCAACAGCTGGACTATGAATGCCCAGTATCTCTTAGTGCTTTTTATAGGCCTGTCTCTGTTAACCACAGGTGAGACTTAACAAAATGATGTTTAAGAAGATAATAGGAGAACATACTACTGCCATTATAGTTCAAAAGAAGTGTTTTGGTGGCTTATGTCCTTTAATCATGTGGGAATAGTTTATTAAATTGGATCAAACAAATCAGTGCAATACGTCACACAGATCTATTAAATGATAAGCAGTGAGATAACGAACTTAACTCCCTCTGTGTTAAAGTGCAGCAAATGCTATCTCTATACAACTCATTCTCCTGTCAATTTGCAGTAACCCCAAGCACATCTTCTCAAGGCCATATATTGAGATGCTGGCTCGAAGATCAAAAGTTGACCCTCTTAGCAATTGTCCAATGAGAGATCCATGGAAAGTTATTGAACTGGATCTTGACAGTCAGATGTCGGCTGCTCATGTCAAGTGCTTCTTCACTTATCGAGGTACAGCTTTCAGTCAGAGGTTTTGTTTGTTCGGTGGTGTTTCACTTGCACTTAGCGCAGTGTATTTTCAGATGTCAATGTAAAGATTTTCTAAGGCCAGCTGACTTACTTCTGTTTATAGTGTAGAACCCATCAGCAATACGTTTCACAGTACCGTTGCTGTTCTGCATTGTACTGTGTCTGAAAGCAGCTATTATATTGTAACACATTGGAGCATATATTTAGTTCATTAACACCTCATTTATAGGCTGAAGTCTGCAGATATCCAGCAGACTGATCTCTTAAACAACCAAGCATATATCAAATCGATCCTTTAAATGTTGCTTAAATTCTTAGCAACTTTGTTTAAAATGAAAAAAATAAATAAAACTCATTCTGCAGGGTTATCCATACAGGAAATAATGACAAATCTCATATATTTTTCTCGCTTTGTAAAGAAACTATTAAGACTTTCCTGTCACACTGTCCAGAAATAGAGAACAAACACAGTATCCACTGTTGGTGTTCGATTTATGGTGTCTTTGATCTTTTTTTAACGAAGGATGTGACACTGTGATGAAACTGTCTGAGCTAGGATCACACTTACTGGACTGTCCACACAAACCCACAGGGGACCTGAACGCAAAGGTCAGTATGAAAGATTAAACACTGGACTCGCATTGACAGAATCACTGTTATCAGCCTTAACTCTGCTCATCCTTTATTTACAAGTCAGCGCTTGGTTCAGTGTGACTAAGAGCTGGTTTAACTTCCACAGTAAAAGTATCCTGAGTTCGTGTGTATGTGGCAAGTAACATAGTAAGATAATGGACACATCTGCATACAGTACATGTACAGTCTTTTTTTTTTTTTTGTAATGGGTTTTGCATTTATTCATTTTCCAAACTACTTGATTTAATTAAAGTCATGGGGTGCTGGAGCTTAAATAGGGGATAACAGAGCTCATCTTTAATGTTTAACCAGTGCTTTGAAGGGCTGGTGATTTTGCATTTAATATAAGTAAATATCATAGGCTGACTTGATCAAGTGTGAAGAATCGAGATCAATCAAGGATACAATTAAAATTGCATTGATTTTACCATGTAAATGCACTAAATGCCTTTATTTGCTTTTAAGTTAATAAGCACTGAAACATTTTGATTGTGTTTGTTTCAGGATGTTACAGAGACAAACTGGTATAAGGAACACTTTGCATCATCCAATTGCTTGGAAATACAGACTAAACACATCATGGAGGTAATGATTTGTAATGTTATTTTTCATGTATTTATTTTTTCAACATATTTATTTATAATTTTTTTTATGCAGATTTAAGTTCCATTGGACATTTGAACATTTCATTTCAAAAGCATTCAACATGGCCCATTCTTCCCAACCCCTCATCCTCCCATCCCTGTTTCTACATGCCATACTTTTACTGTCCATGGCGGCAATGATATGAATAATAATAAAAATAGCTAAATACTCATAGAACAAAAAAAAAGGAAAAATATAAATGAAAGAAAAGAAAAAATAATGACAAAATATTACTAGACAAATCTGCTTATTCACATTAACATCCTACACACAAACTATGGACGTGTAGTGTTATTAATATTAATATTATTGGAGAGTACACAAGTATATAGTGTGGAGGGAAAAAAACCAAAAACGTGTGTATGGGGGAACTGCTCTAAAAGCATTTTTGTAGTTTACAGTGTTTTAAGTTTGTTTTTTGTTTTTTTTAAGTATTTAACCTTGGGGCCCCATACTACTTGAAATTCTGATGGCTGACCCCTCATTTTTCAGTATTTAAACGAATAATAAAATAATCAGTCAGTTTCTCTTCTCTCACAGATACTCTTTTAAATCTATACACTGCAAAGCAATCCCATCATTAAATAAAGTAAAAATCAGATTAAGGGGTTACATGCACGGTTAGACTCACTTTTATCATCAGCAGTAAATGTGCAGAAACCTGACTTGCTGTACCGCTTCAGTTAGTTCTGGCACCTTGTGCTTGGATCGGTGGGTCTTTGTCCACCACAGGTTCGTAACTGGGAGAAGAGACTGAAAATCACAGCTGCTGCGACAGACAATGTGGATAAGCTGTGTACTTTGGCCCAGAACCACCTGAAGGATTACCAGCATCACCTGCCAAAACCAGGTATTCTGTTACTTTCTAATCTAGACGTGTAAGATTACAACAGAGCAAGTAATGTATCAACATCTTTTGGCAATCAGCAGCAAATAACAAAATGTGACCCCAAAATCCTTCCATGATCTGGAACTAAACATCCTACTTTTTTCTGGTACAATGACAAAATTGACTGGTGTATATTTAAATTCTTTCAGATCAACTAGAGCAGAACTGGACAGTATTTTTTTTTTTACTCTGCCTTAACACAACAGCCTCGCCTCGACCACTGAAAAATACATGAAAATGTGCTAGTTAGTGTTAGTGGTAACCTTGGGACCTTTCTGTGCATTATGCCAGCTGATCAAGTTACTGCTCGTCTTTTCTCAGCTATTTGTGCCCTGCTAATTGTTTGATGATTCTAAGAAGAGACATCTGAGACTGATCCTGAGGATTGAATGAAAGTCAATGGAAGTTAACTGAGAAGTAACAACATCTAACTGGACAGGGACAGTTCTCAAGAGCGAGAGTTGGTAGGAGATAGGGGAGGATTGGAGTCAGTTCATCTTCACCTCTTAAAATATGAACAAGGTTTTTGTGTTGTATTGGATCAAGCTGCATGAAGGATTAATAAATGAGAAGTGCTGTTTAATGTGACCTCTTGTGTTCAGTTGCTACAAAACATAAAGGTCATGTTGTTGTACTTGTGTAGATGTTATCAAGGCTGCAGAATTCTGTATGGAAGAGTTTTGGAGTGCCTGATAGTTTAGATTTTTTTTTTTTTTTATGTTTTCTTAGATGTGCATTTTTCTGTTAAATCTCTACATTAGTTGTTAGAGAGATGATGTTCAATAGACATAGACTGAAGCTAAGATATCTGTGCCAGGAAAAGCCTTTCAGCATGAAGTTAATCTACATCTAAACCTGTTTAATCTGTGCAGTGTTTTCTAAAGGGCAGGGGAAGAAGTCATCCTCATATGTCAGATTTTATTATAAATATCTCCAAACACTTCTACTTGTGTGGTGTGCACACAGCAGATCACTGTATTTTTTTTTTTAATTCCCAGGAGAAATGTTGCAGCATCAAGACAACAAGTCTCCTCTAAATAGCCTAGAGCAGGCTGCTATCCACTATGCGTCAGCTATCACACTCAACTCTAAAGACCCCAGACTCCACTTTCTGCTGGGTCTTGTTCTGGAGGAACATCACTATGCAACAGAGATGTATGGCCTACAGAAGAAGGTATTCAGAGTCACAGTCTCACAGGAGATAGAAACACAACTGTTGACATTTCACTTTCAAACCTGTGAGTCACTGTTGCAAAGTAAAGTATACATAGCTCAGTAGCTCAAAGGCATTCATGATTTTTGGCTCTCACATGGTCATAAATCCTCAGAGCTGGTAGATAGTCAGTGAAATATGTCACTATGTTTTAAAGTCATCTATTATGGGAGTGTACTGAAAACTGTAAGGCTATCAACATTCCCCTGACCTCATTTTAGATCTTACATTAGGTAGTCTTCTACATGGACATGAGAGCCAATAACAGCAATGATTTTGGAGAAAATGTACTTCGTACACACGGAAATCTGTCAGTGCAATAAGAAATATATTGGAACTGGTCTGGGTAGTCTACAGTATTTTTAGTTACTATGATAATGCTGATAAAGGCAGGTGAAACGTTTTGAATTTCCTCATTTCTAGGATGACAAAGACAGTAATGAATTAAGTGATGCCAAGTCAACAGCACGTCAGGATGAGATTCTAGCTGTGTGTAAACTCCATGGTTTCACCAGTACGCCCACAGTGGAAAACCAGCTACAGGCCTTGGATAAAGAGTATCAGCAGCTGAAGGAGCAGGGGCAATCCAGCAAAGCAGACTATATTCAGACACTGTACATCTGGCTGGGGCAGAAGGCTGCTAAGGTAACTGTCACAAGGTGCCTGTTAGGATTGAACAACAAGGTGTTCTGATTACAAACACCAGCTAAAAAACCAGGAGCTAAAATGGTCTTATACTGTATATTCAGGTTTTATAGTCTTATAAAGCTCATTGTTTAATGTATGAGTCTACACATTCACTGCTAGTGAACACATAAGAAAATCTACATTTTTGCTGAGCACCTGCTCACTGATCCATCAGTTTGTAATAGAAGCCTGAACCAACCTTGCTTCCCCCTGATGGCAGGATAACAGTGTTGCCTTGCGAGATCAGGGGAACTGTGTCCATCAGGCCTTGATGAAGTACCTGGATGCCTGGTCTCTGAGTCCAGACTGTTGGGAGTACAACCTACATGCAGGAAGGCTTCTACTGCTGCAGGGAAAGAGCAGAGAAGCCCTGCAGCATCTCCAGACCGGCCTGGCTCTGCGGCCTCTCCATCCTGCACTCAGGTTTGGTCATATATTACTGACTTGATTAATAAGCAGAAATACTTTGCATAATTGTCACTGGAAAATAGAAATGTAGGAAGAGTTTCCTCCAATTTAATGCCATTGTTTTAATAATGCTAAACTGGGGCATGAGATCATATATGTGTCCTGTTGCTCAAGTGGTGGATCAAGTGTCTAATGAGACTCTTCAGAATCCAACAGCAGCTTTCTGTTGTAACTTGAGCTTATATATTGACTTGTTGCTCAGGCAGAAATACGGAAAGGAAATGAAACCGTAAAAGCATTTTTCAGTTTTTAACTTAACAGCAAATTTGACCACACATGCTCTTCAAATGACCACTCAGCATCTTATGTGCAATTAAGGTGGAGAATTGAGAACTGAGCAGGGATGGGTTAGTCTTACATAGAGAAACTGATCGAAGCACTTCAAATGGAATAAACTGGGCTTCAGATGCACATTTATAACTACAGAGTGACAGATCTTTTTGGCTTTACAAATCCCTCGTGTTGTCTCGATTGTCTCAGATTCTTTACAGGTCTGGCTCTGCTGCAGCAGGAAAAGAAAACCTCTAAGGATGCAGAGAAGGAGGCTGCTCTGTTCTTACAGCAAGGACTGGAGCACTTTATCAGCCAGCACTGCAGCAGGAGGTGTGTGTGTGTGTGTGTGTGTGTGTGTGTGTGTGTGTGTGTGTGTGTGTGTGTGTGTGTGTGTGGTGGAGGTGGATGCATTTAGAGAATGTGAGGGCATGACAGCATCCGTAATGTACCAGGATGTTCTTTTAACACCTGCACGCTGTGAAGGAGAGCAGGGTAGTGAAAAAGACAATTTGTCTATAGTTTAGGTATTTATGATGACATGAATTTGAACTGCAAATCCAGGTCATCATGCATTTCCAGTTGTAAAAGAGGCTGTGCTTGCAGTGCATAATGTGTGGTTTCTGCTGCCAAGCACTATCAATCAACTGTTGTGATTTATAGACAGATTGATTTAACCATACATCACTACTCTGGTTGGTTTCTTTACATTAATCTTTACCATAATCAAACTTTGCAAAATGTGATATTACTGCAAAAAATACAACTGAATTTAATTCAATCAATCAATCAATCAATCAATCAATCAATCAATCAATCAATCAATCAATCAATCAATCAATCAATCAATCAGATATTGTTACTGAACTCTTCTGTATTTGTGCGTCTGTTCTGTTTTTATTCCAAGCTGCACTGAGCAGGATCCATCAGACCCTCTGTCTAGCATCAACACACAGTTCCTGCGGGGCCTTCTCATTCTAGGCCAACTCCAACAGAAAAATACTCTACAAGTAAAGTCCATGAGTGCTGAGCAGGTCTATCACACGTAGGTTACAAATCAAGTATTCTTTGCTAGTAAACTTTGTTGTAATTATCTTTTTAGTCAGTGTTCACACATCCCTAATTAGCCTGATTCAAGTCTCAACATTCCTGACTAAATGTATTCAGTTGAATTAGTATTTAATCACTGCATAGAAATGCTCTGCCTGCTAGTGTCTGTGTTGGAATGCTTCCTCTTGTCAGTGTTGCAGTGCTGGCTGCCCAGAGTGTGAGTCAATGTGTGTGTCGTGGTGAGGCGAGCTGTCAGCTGGAGTGGGTGCTGCTGGATGCTCACTTCGCTCTGCTGCAGAGGCTGATCCAGCAGGGTAAGTGTCAAGCCAAGGCTGGCATGGAGAGGAAACCCCTGGTGGCAAAAAGGTGCCAGGCCCTCACCGCTCTCATACGGCTCACCTCTATCGCCCCCTGTCAGGAGCTGTTAGACATGCAGGAGAAGGTAAGGGTGAACTGATACAGCCACTGAACTGTTCACAACATCCTGGAGTGTGGCAGAAAATGTTGACTTCAGCTTTTGCCCTTGTTCTGCTGTGTACAGGCATGTCGGCTAGCAGTGGTCACCACACCGCGGAACAGCTTCGCCCTGTGTCTGCTGGGTCTTGCACAGCTGGCTCAGTATGACAGCAACTCAAAGTCAGGCAGGACAAAAGTGGCCTTAGCTGATGCCTGTCTTAGCTTCCAGGCCAGCATTGAACTTGAAAACAAGACTCAGTGCGGGGAACCACCACAACAACTAAGCAGTAAGTTTATATACACAAGTAAATATATAATACATACAAATATATATACAAGTAACTGAGAGAGTGTTCTGGAGAAGCATTGTCTAGATGCCAGTTAATCAGGCTGATGAAATGCCATCTTGAGATTATCAGCATCAGCCAATTATTTTTACAGCACTGGCTGCTGGGTATTTCACAAGGCTGGTAAACACAAAATGAATGCAGACATATCTGCAGTGCGGACAGAACAGATGATGGCGGGCAGCCTTGTCAGAGTGGTCCCTATTGAAAAAATGTACTTTAAAATAAGTGCACTATAACCAGAGCACAGAATGAATCCTCATAAGCAAACACAGACCATAAAGTCATAACATAATATTATATAAATATATTGTAATGTAAAGTATTACTACATTATATTTTATCAGATGAAAAAACTAATTCTTATCAGCGTCACATTGGCTACCCTGCCCTCTAAATAATCAACAATGATGACAGAAAAACCCATACATTATCCACAGAAGACTTCATGACAGGACATACAGTACTGTGCACACATGCATTTCTCAGTTTCTGTACTAATATACACTCTTGATATATGGGACGTATGTACAGATTTAAAACAAAAGCTTTAAGGAAAAAAAGCAGCTAAACCAAAGAGGAAGTATTTGGTGTGACCTCCCTTTGCACTTAACATGTCATTTTAAGGGTTTCTGTGCACATATTTCCTGTATTTTCTTGTTGCACCTGAACAAAAGGGAATGACAACTAAATATGTATGTTCATGCCAACGCTGCCAAAACAACAAACCTAGAGGTGGCCTAAGACTTTTACACAGTTCAATGTATAATATGTTAAGATTTAAAAAAACAATATTAAGGTTCCCTTCTTAAAATTTGGTTGAAGTGGACTTTTGCAAATCAGCTCTTTAACCACATGAATCACTTCCTGCTTATTCAGAACAGAAGTGGTGGCAAGACAAGGAGGAGGCTGAAAAAGAAAAAGCTGTTAAGAATGCCACCACCCAGCCAGGGGCAGTGAAGGCGCCGTCCAACACCAACACCAGTGTAAGAGCAGAGGGAGGAGCCAAGCGAGGCAGGGCCCAGCCCAGCCAAGGGCCCGTGGCAGCAACTGTCACTAAAGCTCCTGCCTCCGTCAGAGGAGGGAAAACTGCTCAGGCTTCAGCCAAAAACCCTTCAGCCAGGTGAGTCACCCTGGCAGCCCGAGTCAAACGTCTGGCAGACCTGTTCTGTGGCCTCCATGAATGCTTTTATCCTTTCATTTATTCCTGGAAAACTCTTTGTTTGTGGATACTTGTTCCAGTCCTTCTTTTTTTTTTTGCCAAACACAAATGAGTCTTTTGTGGATCTGACTAGTGTCTGATCTGACTGATTGTTATTGTATGTACAAACAAATTATAAATGACAATTTTATAAACAAAAAAACCAAAAGAAATGTATAAAATGAATTTGAAGAGTTTGTAAATACACATGTGAAATTGAGAGCTTTGCATTGAAGATTATATTAATTACTACTCTGTTAATTTTAGAATTATTGTACATGTATGTATAAATCTAAATAAAGAATGCACAGTAGCTTATATCATTACTGTACAGGGAACTGGACAGACTGCCTCTTTCTGATTCTGTTCCAGAACTGTTGTATAATACTTTCTGTCCTCTAGGGGGAAAGCTGGAGCAGTGGCAAAACCTTCCAACAACAGTACTAAACCCCAGCCCTCTGCCAACAAGTCAAAACAAGAGTGCAGCACCAACACTGTTGACACAGCAGTGGGTAAGCCCAGACAGAGGCACCTGTCACTTTTATGCCACTTTTAGTGATTGTTTGGTTTGGTAACTCAGTGTATACTTAGCTACTGTTTCAGAGCCTGTTGTGGTGGACAGTCTCAGTGTTTCCGGCCCGGTGAACCCCAGGTCTCACATCGCCCGGCTGGGTCTGGCCCGAGCCCTCTCCAGATCTGCAAAAACCCAGGACCATGCAAAGCGGCTCTACCAAGAGGTCATCTCCATGGCACCAGAGGTCAGCTGGCATCAGTGTTATGTCCATGTCTGACATTGCTCCAGTGCTTGTACAGTATAAATCAGCAGTATCACAGACACTTCTCTTGGTGCCATAAAACATACCAAATGAAATAAATGTTAAATGTTAGAGTAATAAAAAAGTAACCCCTGCTTGTAGTTTGTGTGAATCTGACTGAGTTTATCCCTGATTTCAGGATTACATACAGAGGTTCCAGCTGTTGTTTTTTGCAGATATTAGCACTGATATTGGTTTCTCTCAACATGCTCTAGGTTCATGATGCCTACATTGAGCTTGTGCAGCTGCTGGAGCCGTCAGACCCTCAGGAGGCTTTGCAGGTTTACTGCAGGTTCCCACTGAAGCCGGCAGCTGACCAAAGCTTCGATGATGCCTTCATCACAGGAGAGATCGTCCGCATACTGATGACACTGGAGCTGTATGATCACCCAGAGCTGGGTCCCAGCCTTGTGGCATATGGCAAAGTCATGGGCCTAAGTGATTAAACTTACTATTATCAGTATTAAATGTAGTATTTCACAGTATTAACAGCATTGTTAATGTAGATCTCCATTAATGTATTTTGACAGAATGTTGCACTAGAATTGTCAGGCACATGTAACATGCCATACTATTTATAGTTCTGTATCATCACATTTAACTGGTGTGTTGGCCAGGCAGAAGGCAGGACATATTAAATGCATGCTGGATGATGTCAGATAACTCAGTGGGGACGTGTTAGGTCACTCAAGGAACATGTATCATTGCAGCTTTTGGAGTATTTTTAGCAAGAAATAGTACCTCTAATGTTATATTTAACTTACTCATATGTGGCTGTGTTTGTAGGTTGCATTGAGAAGTACATTGACATCCTAGATGAGAAGTCCATGACCAAGATGCTTCGGAGTGTCTATGCAAGAATCCATGACAGAGCAGAGGATGATCCAGATCTACAGGACTTCTTCAGGTTCAAGTGCTGGATATGACTCAACTTTTGAACCTCACTTTCAAGACCAAATGACTCCACTGGTCATGAGCACAAACACTTAATCTGACAAATCCTAATGTTACTAAAACATTACACATTATACACATCTCTTTATCCCAATACTTTTAATCTGAAGACACAACATTCTCAATAAAAATGTCTTATTAAAAATTACAACAGAAATAATAACTGACAAGTATGAACTTCAACAATGTTCATCCACAATGCAAAACATACAGGTGTTAAGTTTCAGAACGCTTCTGACCAAAATGGAAGCAGATATGAGAGAAAAATGAAATCTTAAGCCCCAAAGTGTTATTCCAAGCCAGAGTCTGTATGAGTCATTTCTGCATCCCACTGGAGGCTTTTTGATATTATGGGAGTTATTTGTGTGTTTCTCTGCAGTGACTTTACAGGATAATATTGCCTGTAGGACTTGTCTAAGCACTACGTGTTTCTGGACAGCATTTAATCAAGATAAAGCTACATTATCAAAATCAAAGATTTGCTTTTTCATTGGAGTTTTTCCTGTTAGTTTTATGAAAGATAAGTTTGAAAGAAGAGTGTCAACTGTACAAAATGTAAAGGGACAGCTGCCACAGATTTGGATTTCTGCCTTCAAGAAGCACTGAGTAAAACACCAAAACTGTATTTGCAGTTGTGTGTGTTTTGATATTAGGATCAGTCTTTGATGGGTTTGGATTTTTATACAACGTTGAGTTTGGTTACAATGAGTACTCGAACAGACTGGTCAAAGCCTGAACACACACACAAGCCCTGCTTATCGGGGCTCCAGTCGAGGCTGGCGATTGGCTGAGTGGACAGAGTGACGTTTTGTAAGAGACTGACGGATCCTGCGACACCCACATCCACATCATCAGAGTCCTTTTTACTTCTCTGACCAGGGTACTCACTGGAAATTACATCAACAAGCAGAAACAGTGTAAATGTACAGTGTAAGAGTAAATATTGATTTTAAAAATCTTGAAATTTTTTAAACTTAAATATTCAACCTTTGAAGAAAACGGTAATGGTCATAATGGTCTATCAGTTGTGTTTAATTTTGAATTGATGTCACTAAACTGTAAGGAAATACTTTTCCAAAAATAAAGGTATCCATAATATTGAATCATGGCATTCACTTTTTTGGAATTAGAGATTTCTTACTATTTCCATAGGTGTAGGTTGCCTGCTCCTCCTGTGGTCATGAAGATGTCTCTGTTTTGAGGTAAATGTTTCACCTGCCAGATAGTTGACTTATGAGCCTAAAAAAAGACAAGAAAGATTAAATAACACCCGATTAATTCAGCAACTAAATTTGTGATGTCAAAGTCATTTATATCTGCACCTTTGAGAACTTTGAAATCTGTTAAGAAAACTTCATATTCATATTCAGCTTATGAGGGTCAAACATGACCACACTGTTATGTGAGTAAGGAAATTCAGACAGTTTAAATGAGACTTAAGCTTGTCTTAACTCAGTCAGCTCCCAAGGCTTAGCTTTTTACTCATTAACTGATAAATAGAATTTGAAAAAGTTAAGTAACTTCTTTGAGTAATGGTCAAATTCAGGAAATGCTGAAAATAGATACAACACAATGTTGTTCTAGAATGTGTAGAACTTCCACCTCTGGTAAAGGCCTGCATGTACAGTCACTGGATGTGGATGCCTCTGTTGGAACCTTATGAATCATGGTCGCAGTGACTGTTGTGCCAACTGTTGATCACTCAAAAGAACTGAACAAATATTTCCGAAAGCTGAAGCCTCAGAGGTCTCAGACCAAGCAAACCTTTGGCAGACCGGGCCTTGCACTAATGCAGGTTTAAGTGTGTTTTTCTAGCATTTTCCCTCAAAAAGCCACACTTCTCTTTCCTTGCAGGCCCAGTGTCATTTTTGGCCGGTGACACAAAGCCACAGAGAATGTTAGGCAAACACAACCCCGAACATTTCCAGCTGTGAAAACGAATCTACCTCTGTTTCCTCCTGTACCCTACAAATGTAAAAATAACAATAATAATAATAATAATAGTAATGATAATAACCTTTTGACATGTTTCCCATACATAGGAGCCAAACATCCGTCTGGTTCAGGTCAATTACCTTTTCGGAAACAGAGGCAAAGCCCTTGGTGGGGTGCTGAGTCCTCATGTCATAGACGTAGAATTTTCCCTCCAGTGAGGTGGCCACCAGTTTATTCATATTGATGTCCTTCCTGTCAAACTCCACACAGCATACCTGGATGTGATAGAAGAAATAACATTCAGTCCCTGTCATTTATCACATGGCACAGCTCCACTACAAACTACTTTTCATATAACAGAAAGTACTGAAATGGACACAGTGAGCCACAGTGACTCAAATACACTCAAGATGTGGAGAAAAAAAGTGTATTATTTTGGAAGAGCATGCATTAACTTCAGGCTTAGTTAAAGTATTAGTAGTACCTGGAAGTTGTCTTACATATGTCTTTGCTGTTTTCTACATTGCGGTTCAACTGAAGGTTAAAGTCCAAAATAATTTCAATACATGTGGACAGTTTATCCTTCTGAAAACATCAATTCAAATCTTAGAATACTCTTTCTGTTTCTGTGTGCAGCTGGTCTCATAATATTGTCAGTAGGAGTTATTACAAAAGAAATCCTCAGAGGAAACCTTTACTGGACATAATTAACCTCTACACCCAAAAATCCCAAAGCCACAGATGTTTCTTAGAAGATTGGAGGATTTTTCTCACAAAGAACTTTTTCCTCTTTTTTTTTTTATGTATTTTTGTTTCTTTTATATGTTTGTGCAACTCACCCCATTTTTAATGTTGGTTTCCCAGCGTAAGGACATATTCCGCAGGTCAAAGAGTTTGATGTCTCCATTATCGTAGCCAGCACACACACAGCGGTCCTGATCGTTGAAGGCATGCCCTGAAATCCAAGAGGAAACAAAATGAGCATGGTGTTTATTCAACGTAAAGATAACAGTTTTGGTTCAAACACTAAAATATACATGTCTGTGGATTCGAAGATTATTTGTAATAAAACCTTTGATTCTAATAAGCTGACATTTTGCATTTTATTTGGTATTCTTTAGTTTGATGCATTAGGAACAGTACCGGTATATGAGGATGAATATTTTTACTCTACACTAACTGGATATTCTCTTCCATCCTTATATGCATAGAACACATGGTCACAAAGATGGTCTAGTCTCATTAGTTATTGTGGTTTTCTTTTCGGCAACCTTCAAGGTCAAAGCCATTATTTTACACACCAAAGGCAACAGTCCAGCAGTCCCTTTTGGTCTCTCCTTCCACAGGCTCCATGTTGGCTACAGGTGAGTCCTTCTGCCTGGGATCCCACACTTTCACTGTCCCTGTAACCCACAAAGAAAAAAAACAAGAAAAAG
>JAPTYQ010000008.1:15167159-15182286 GCA_029814465.1 Ostorhinchus cyanosoma
TATGTTTTGGGTCATTGTCATGTTAGAACATTCAAGACCGTCCCATGTGCATTCAGTCAGGGTATGTAAACTTATGAGCACAACTGTACCTACATAAAGTTCAAGGACACAACTTCCTGCTGGGCATTCGCTTCATATTGAAAAAATAAATAAATTTTAAAAATCACAGCATCTGCATTCTATTTTTTTTCTTTAATTATATATTGTATCAGTGAGCAAAGTATTAAAAAAAAACTTAATAATAATGTCATCTAGATACATTTATGTTATCTTGCCTTCAAAACAGCTGCCGTTCTTTATTTAACCGAACCAAAGAACAGTCACATCATCAGCTGCAAAAATCAATCCAAAAAATGCAGCAGCTCTGGCTCTTGACAGGACTGTATCACTCCTCTCCTCACATCCCCTCTGGCTCTGTGTCAGCTGTAGATCACTAAAATCCTGCTGAATCTTTATAAAGTTCACGGGTGGACTTTGACCTTTGAGTGAGGCTTATTATACAGCCAGCGAGCCTTTGCTAGATCAAATTTCCTAAAAATGCCGCGCTAGCAGAATCCACTGGCATTTAAAAACAAATTTAGAGACATTAGACGTTTAATCCTCTCAGTCAGATGGAACGTTCATCTGCTTTTTTCACAGTCGGGCTGTTTTTAAATTACTTCTGGTATTTATGTTACAGCAACTAAACCAAAGTTTCCTGGTGTAAAGGTTTGCATTTTGATTCCGGTGGGACGCTGCAACACAAATCCCTTCCTTGGTGTGAGGGCTCCTTAATATTGCGGTGAATTTACTGCAGTTTAACAGCAGAGTCATTCTGTGATTACAACTGCAGTCTGAGAATTCATCTATTCAAAGAAATCTATTAACCTGTTCACCCCTTCTCTATGTACGATGCAATCACACTTCCATATTCGAAGGCTTTGACTGCTTTTATTTTTGAGCACTGCGCTAGTTTTCTCCACATCTTTGCTTGGTTTATTTCATCTTCACTTCATCTACAAAACTCGCAGATATTTCATAGATGTACTCATATACAGTCTATTCAGCTTCATCTGTCATTTATCTGACTTATATCAATATTTCTGTGGTATATAATGTACTTCAGGTGCCTCTACACTTCCCATCATCTATTTACAATCTTTGGTGCTTTACTTCAAAAGGGAGCCTGAAATCAAAACCCTCACACTGTCAGACCTAAGCAAAAAAAAAAAGCTATTTTGTTTGCCAAGAGTTTTCTGCCCTTTTGACATTTGCCTTCAGTGCACAACTACATCAGCAGTAATGCCACCTCCCCAGAATACCATAAAGGCTTCGACTTACTGCACAGAACTCTTCAAAAGATATCCTGCCGTCTCCGTCCTTGTCTGCATTGATAATGGTTTTATCCACGATCTGCTGGAGCTGCGTGTCCTTCAGGTTGTTGCCTACCATCATCTTCAGCACCTGGAAGAGCTCCCCATTGGAGATGTAGCCATCTTTGTCCATGTCGTAAATCCTGAAAGCAACTGTGAAAACCGAGAAAGACCAAGACTGATTTATATCAAATCAAATGCAGTGACACAGCTGATGTTATACACAGTGTCATCTGTAGAATCTAAGGAACAATTATTTATCTAAAGCAATAAAATTATTTTTACATCGCTATTCTTGACAAAATTAATTACTCTGTAAATAGCCTTGTAATAAGCAGATTAAAGCAGAGTGAGGCAGTCACTATAGTGAAAAAAACCTCATGAGGATGAAGCAGGACTCCAGAGTGAACCCCGTACCTTGCATATAAAGCACATCAAGTATTATGTTCATTAACATTTTAAGAGGTGAGTGGGATTTGCATTTACTAAGTGTGTCATTAACCTTGTGCTGCTGCAGCCTCCATGTAAATATAAGGGCAATCAATTTAGAAATGTGACAAGTTCTGCTTGCCATTTTAACTTTTACATACAAGCTGGCCCAGCTGCTTATTCAGACGCGACACCAGCATGTAAGATTGATGCAACAAGGTGCATGTCTGAGAAGTGCTTTGTTATCGCTGGACAAACACTCAGTTTTGGCACTCATCCTTCTTTTTTTTTAACTTTATTGGCCCTTAGAGGGCGAGTCAAAAATTATTGCTTAACATTTACTGTTTCTTTCCCCAAGGGTGTTTTTGTTGTGCATTAGGACAAGGTGAGGCAAGCAAACCATGGAGGACACCAGAGACCAGCTCCTGGTGGGTTTAAGTCTCAAAGCAGCAGAAGACACAGGCATGCTTGTGGGAATGAAAAGGGCAAGGACCTGCGGCTGTAGTCGTACTTACATCGAAGCTTCTGTTCTTTGTCCCCCTTGACACTGAACTGTGACACACCCTCAATGAACTCTGGGAAAGAAAAGAGGAGGGGGAGCAGTGTGAAGTAAATGTGTCCTTTGCAACAAATCACATAAGAGACAGCAAGTTAACAGCACAGAAGCAAAATAGGACTGTAACCAAGAATTAATTTCATAATCAATTCATCTACTGACTGATTTTCTCATCTATGAATGAGTTGTTTGACTATAAAAATAGTGTTCCTCAAAGCCAAATATGACTTATCCAAATGTCTAATTTGGTCTGCAACAAAAATATTCAGTTAATAGTGAAAGAGTAGTTATGAAAACAAAGTATTAAACCGCAATGAGCGGTCAAAGAATTTACAATTTTTCCCCTAAGAATAAGCTGAAACTGTAAAAATAAGTTGGCAAGTATTTCAAAAATTAACACCTAAGTGTTTAATTGATTTAACATGAATATTTCCATCTGTACCATAATATTTCACCGTCTTATACAGACATGAAAGCAAATACTCCTTTTTTCAGTGTATGTGACCAATTCAAGTATGTGATTGCATGAAAATTTCCCCAGAATTCTGGATTTTTCAACCTGACAACATAACCCATATGAATCATGTAAATCCAGCCCTCTTCTCAGTTGACAAATAGTAGCTCCCCTGGTCCTCGCCATGACTGTTTCCCATGAGACAGTTGATGAGTCAAGGCAAGGACCGCATTAGCTACAAGTTGAGAACTGACATTGTGGATGGATTAATTCATGCGAGTGACCTCAACAGGTCAGAAAATCAGGAAATGAGGAAAAATCCACGATAATCACATGCCTGCGCAGTGTTGAGCTAATGGGTCTAATTCTGTTAAAACCTTGTAACACAGGTTTGCTCAAACAGGCCCTAGACATTGACGCATTTCTGAACATGGAGAACAATACATGTACTGTGTGTTGTAACGCATATCTTTAAGGGACAGGGGTATTTCCCTGTCATGTTTGTGCAAAGACACTAATGTTTGCATTGGCAACTGAATTTTGTATTTGTGAATTACAATATTTCTGTGCTACTGGTTTACATGGTACAAAAACATGAATGCAAATTAATGTTTCAGATTAAACTGGTTAAAACGGAAAACATTTCAGTGAACACATTTTTGCTGCCACTTCAATGTGATCATGTTGTGTCTAACGTAGATGTTGTCTTTCTTAAAATGGATGCTGTACGTGTGATTTATGCTTGTGAGGAGTTAAAAGGTCAAGGCTTAAATGCCAAATATCAACTCGGAACATACTGTCCTCACATAATAAATAATAAGATGACAGCTTCACTGCATTCCAAGGCACATATCAAACATTTAGTGTCACTGAACCCAAATAAAAATATTTTATTGTTTCACTATATATATGAAAAAGTCCAAAGATTAAATATATACACGACTATGTTGTACTGAAATTCAGGATGGATTAATATCCTTAAACACTTTCATAGATTAACACAAACCAGAACTAAGCTGTAAAATGAAGTGCCTTTAATTCCCTGCAGCAGCTGAGTGCACAGCCTACCTTTAAAGTCCACCTCCCCGTTCCCGTCAGTGTCAAATATGTCAATAACCCTCTGCACCAACGGGTTTTGTTGCAGCTCTGGCAGCGACATGAACTCCTCCACGCTGAGAGAACCGGAGTTATCTAGGTCGAGTTTCTTAAACCTCTTCCCTAGCCTCTTAATCTCATCAGCATCAACTGAACAAAGAGAAAAAGAAAAAGATAAGAGATTCTGGGTGAGACATTGTGAAATTTTTTGCAGCATTTAAACTTTAAAACATGACATACAAAAACAA
The DNA here is from genome assembly GCA_029814465.1 of Ostorhinchus cyanosoma. NCBI lineage: Eukaryota > Metazoa > Chordata > Actinopteri > Kurtiformes > Apogonidae > Ostorhinchus > Ostorhinchus cyanosoma. The sequence continues at coordinate 15,171,294 of JAPTYQ010000008.1, forward strand.
GTGTATTGGTCAGATGTATTGTGTCCTGGCAACTCTAAACTTAGGTTCGTGGCTGAGTAATGCTCGGACAAGTCCGAAAGAAGTGTGTAGAATGAGTTTAAAGATGAAAAAATACAAAAAAAAAAAAAAAAAAATCAAGGCACATCTGTAGACACATGCTGCAATGTCGACAGTAGTTTACATACAGGTACACTAAGCCTGTGAATGTTCATACAAAATATAAATATACTTGCTAACACCTGCATGAACTGTAGTCATAAATTTCAGTGTCCACAATTGCAACTAGGTCAAGGACACCACTTCCGGCCTGTACTGGACTAAGCTAAATGCTCCAAGCTGCAAACCCACAGTAACCACAGCACATTTTGTTCCACTCTCATCCACAGAGAATAAAAATTAGCACAATTGAGTAAAAAAGCACGAGCGGACAGATCGGTAACAGTAAATGCAGCTAACACAGAGTGCACGACACTGCTCTGTTACACAAACTGTAAAAGAAAGAATACAAAGAAACAAGAGACAGAAAAGACCAAGCAAATGAGAGAATATCAGAGCAAACATATGGATATAACTTACAGCTCTTGTTGCCTACAGGTGTAACTTTTACAGCTGGAGTCTGGACATTTTGTTCTCCTGCCATCAGAAACAGCCCAATCTAGCTGCCCTGTCCCCAGAACAATGGCATGGAGTAATCCAGAAGCAATAACAGCCGGTTGTTAATTACAATATATAAGCTCATTCACACATGGTCACCTGATGCCATTAGCCAACCACAATCTACTACTCTGAACATTTAATCTGAGATACTAAATAACATTGGCTATCTATTAATCTTAACTAACAGAGGCGAAGCGAGAAAGATGGGAGGGACAATAGGGATTTATGAGGCCAGGAATTCAGTTCAGTCCAGTTTTCATCAGGTTTATTGACCTCCATTACCTGAAAGGTGACTTAACGCAAAAAGGCATAAAAAGATAAGGCTGAACGTCTGAGCTATGACAGAAACACAATTGCACAAAGATCCGATTTGAGAAGTTCAAGCAAAAAGTATTGTGCGTTTAAGATACAAACTAAAACACATAAAAACATAATGGTGAAGATGCTTCAGTCATAAGAACAGGCTCCAATCTGTAAATCTGTCTGGTGCGATGTGACCGAAATGTTATAAAAGTAACTTCATTTAAGATTGTCACACATAGAAAGACCTTATTTCATTTTATTTAAAACATGTGTGAATTTTAAGCATGTAACGGCACATTAAATATAAATGTTGATGTGTAAAATGTAAAAGGTAAAGAGATAACATTGCTGCTGATGTCCGAGTCTGTTGTTGAGACTTGTCTATAGTATAATTTACAAAGCACCGTTTTCTGGTGTGTCAGAATTTTCATACCCAAATCATGCACATACAATACAAACAGTCCCTCTTTCTCTCTTCCATGTTGCTTTTAATGAAATTCCTTCTGCCGTGTTGAAAAATGATGGTAGAGCATAATGTGTTTTTCTCTCCTAACGGGACACATAATTCTACATTGCATCAGCACAAGCACAACAGAAACCAGTTAATAGTTTCAAGTCAAAGATCCTTCCGCTTGTTATGATATGGTGTGAAGAGATAAAGGCAGATACAGAGAGAAAGAGACAGGAGTGGGCTGCAATTCGGGTTTCAAGGTTCGGACTTGCTGTGCTACATCAGCTCGATGAGTAATCAGAGTGTGAGCGTGTCGGAGGAGTAGGGGAGGAATGAGAGGGTGAACGAGAGAGAGGGAATAAGAGAAAGAAAGTTGGGATTTTGAAGTAAAGTTGATGGGCTGCTTACTCTGTAAAATGTACAAAAGGCATAGGAGGATCTCAGACTGAAACACTGACTATAATCAGTGCACTATGCATTATCTAGATTTTATAACCAGTCAATAAACCTCAGAAGTCCTGGTACATTTACTGTTCCTGGCACGTAAATGATTCATGATGTAATGCTGATCTCCAGGACACTTGAGGTTACTTTATCATCTTTAAATCAACAAACATTTGTTAAGCTTACACACTTCCTCCTTCTGTATAGGTATGTACGTGAGGTCAGCTGGGAAAAGTCTTGGGAGGCAAAAACATAAAGTCACATGTAGGACAACATGTACACATATTCTGCTCTGCTATGCTTTTTAAAATGAGTACAAACCTTTCTATTTTGTGACGCAACAGCCAATGTGGCCTGTGGTGAGACGGTTTTTATCCTGTGCATCAGCAAAAACCACAGCACTTCATTGTACAATGGATGTTTGTTATACTGCATCTCATTTCCATGTCTTTTGCACATATAAATTAGATGTTTTCCTAATGAGAGGTTACCGTTTCTCCTGCTTGTTTTCCTGATGCTTGAATCTGTATAGAAACACAAACACACACACAGGCTGATCTAAGCCACAGGGTTTCTCTGTCTACTAGGTGTGAGTTATCAGAACTGAGCACATGGCTGTCCTCTGACACAAAACACTTCCTTATCAGCAGCCTCCTGTTTCCTGTGCATGGCAGACGATACCAGCCTGCATCATAACGCTTTAGCCTGTCCAATCCATCTATCTATCCCACAGGATAGAGGCTTCAGAGCCGTGTTTACATCAAATCTCTTCACTGCTCTTTATAATCTAGGTGGGTGGATGGAAATGTCCAAAAGAGTGAAGTTCTCTTATAAGCGACTGCAGACTTATTTAAGTGGTCACAAAGCCTGTATTCTGCAAGTGGGCGTAAAACCAAAGGCACCAAACAACTGGATTAGCACTTACATTTTTATTGGCAGGTAATTTTGTAATTAAAATGCAGTTGTCAACAAAAGAGCAAAATGCTATTTCAAGCTTGAAGAATGAACCTAATGGTTTAAAAGAAAAAAATGTAAGGTCCTCAGAGCAGATCTATTCACCAAACAGAAGATGTTAATATTACTCTTTCAAATCCGTCCCTGTCACAGTTCAAGTAGCTTTTATTGCTGCAGAGTCAGGTCAGTGGAATACACCGGGGTACAGATGAAAAATCACTCTGACATTTACAGCACGTAACAAACTTTGGCGCGATCACTGAGCGGAGAACATCTGAACACTGTGCCCAGAGCCGTTCTTGCTGTCTAGAGCTGCCAAGTGAGTAGGTACATGCATTATTCATGCTAGCAAGGACAACAGCTTTCTCACAGTCTGAGTCCCCTTCTCGGTGTCGAACCAACAAGTTCCTGTCTGCCAGCATCACAGACAGACGTGCTCCCAGTTGAACCAAATAAAACGGTGCTCTCGATTCAGATGAAGGATACAGTACTTTCACTCGAGCAGCGGGTTCAGCGGATTTATCCAACATATGGCTCAGAGTGAAAACTGCTATGGTCTGAATATGATCAGAACTGGAGTTTTATGACTCCATATTAATGGGCCTCTATGGAAATTACACCTCATGTTTTACCCACTCATGCTTCTAGGCAAAATCCTAAGCTTTACAAGGAGCAAGTACCACCCTCCCCTGGTGGCTAAAATCTCAAATGAAACAAAACGTACATCAAAAATGCCCTAGTGTTCCTAAATTGTCTTATTCCATTTTAAGGACATTTGTTGTTGTTTGCAGGAATACTTTATATATGTATGTAAAGAAAAGTGTCTTGCTGTGTCTTCTTATTCTGACATAAACTGAGCGTGTCTTCTATGTTTCTTCAGTGCTTATATCATGAGAACACATCTGGCATAGAGCATAAAAAAAAAAAAAAAAAAAAAAATCTAAACGGAATAGCTAACTAATCAAATGAAAAGTGTCCAGTCACAGTGTGTGAGACAAACTGTTTTCTGAGATGGCTGCACAGTTGTAGAGGCTTCTCACACTGTTATGCTAATGAGTGGCTCTGAGGGAGACCCAGTGTAACTGTGAGATGATTATGATAATCTCATATACTTCACTGCAGAGCACAACACACACACACGCACACACACGCACACACACACACACGCGCACACACACACTTTCATGATCGCTGTATGCACCCTCAACTGTGTTACTAGGCAACTGGATCCCGTTAGCCCCACGAAGTAGCCCACACGTGTACACACAGACACACACAGAGACAAAGGAAGGAGGCATATTCAAACAATTCATCAGGTTCATGAGGTGTGTACATGAAAACACATGCATGTACGCACTCACGGTCACATACACACTGCTGTGTTCACAATCATAACATGCATCCCATACTAATGTCAAAACACTGATAGGAGATTAACAGGGAACATAAAAATCATAGTTTTGAGATAAAAAGAAGTATTTTTCTTCTGTGATATATAACTTACATCAACTACAGCAAACATAGAATAAACACAAACTTATAGTTTAAAAGCACCAAAAGTGCAAATAATCATATTGGTAAAAGATGTGCCTAATTATATTGTTCTTTAAATCACATGCAACTTGGTAGCTCTGTTTAAAATGTACAAATCCCTTGTTACTGTATCAGCATTCATTGTTGGATTTGTACTTTTTCTAAGTGGTGTTATAGACGCAGTCATTTCTGGATAATGTCTAATCTCCCACTAAATGTTCTACTTAAAGCTGTTTAGTCATGAACTAGCTCAAGCTAACCATTAAAAAACCAGCACAGCTGTGTGAAATTTGCTATGGCCTTCCTCTGCATTTTTGTTTAATTATGAAACGCAATGTTCCCAAAATGCCATTAATGAATTTGTCCTCTTAAGCATGCTCAGCCCTCAGACAGCTCACCCTGCACATTAGTGGAGACATGTGACTGCATTAACACTGCTAACCTGAACTGAGGCAACGAGGGGAGGGAGTTCTATCCAGAACAAAATTCAGTCAGCATGTTAGTGATAATTGCAGCCAAGGCCTGCTGTATATAGCACGTCAAACACACAAGATAAGGTGTGAGGGTGGGCAAACACGAGAAGGTAACATGCACAGCTCAGTAATCACACAACAAGTGTGACATATGACACCACACCAATTAGCATAATGGGGTTTTACTGAGCCAATGAGGGTGGAGTGTCAGTATAGTCTAGAGGACACATTGGAAAATAACAGTGTGTTACAGACTAACACAGCATGAGAAACTTCTGATTAAAATCATCCATCAAGGTAGTTTTACATTTAACTGCCAGCAGCCAGTTAAATATTATCTCTCATGCACTACTAGAGGATTTTCAATTGTAGTCATTCTCACAGATTCACAAATATTTACAAGAGATCTAACTGATTTTCGAAAAATATTTTAATTGTAACAACACCCATGTCAACTCAGTTAAGAAACGGAACCACACTTGGCCTTTTACACGAAGATTTCAGAGTGGCTAACCCACGGACTGATTTTCCGCAGAAATTTATGTAAACAAATGTGACTTCAGTGGAAAATAAACAGGGAGACAGACCGTTGTCATCGTCAGCTGGTTAGTGTACTATGTTTTCCAAAAAATAAATAAATAAATAAATAAAAAATACCTGTGGATAAAGTCATGGCTGAGACGACGGACTTCACGAGGCATATATATATATATATATATATATATATATATATATATGATGGAGTGTGACCTGGAGGTCAGTTGGAAATAAAAGTTTTATTTTTCATCTCAGACAGAGCTGGTGCAAGCTACTGCTGCAAGCTGACAGACATTACACAACATCTGAGTGGCAACACTTCTCAGTCAGCTCGCTTGCATGTTTCTACTTGACATTACATTTCGGTTCTTTGAACAGTGCAGGATTTCAGTTGTAGTCTCCTCAGATAAAACCAACAAGCCTGTTTTATTCTTGTGATTTGATCCAGTCGATAACCATTAGATAATGTCTACACCTCTTATACAACAGAATCATTTGGACCAATATTGATCCAGTTATCTTCTAGTACCGGAGCAAAATATCTTCTATTAAGACTTATTATCTGGATGATTACTGTACATCATGAGTAACACATGACTGAAAATGAGAGGGACACAACAGGGTGGTGTTGCTCAGAAGCAGTAAACATTATAGCCATTGAGGCAAATGTCAGCTAGCAAATTACCTCTACTGTTGAGAGATGTTAAAACTAACAGTTAAAATATCACCTCCAGTTCCCACAAGAATGGAGAACCTGTGTGGACCACATGTCTAAACCATTTGCATATTCAGACTCATTTTGCCATCTGCTTTTCTTTTTCCTCACACTAGTACAGTAAGTTGTTGCACCACATTGATCTCCTTTTGTTTAGATTTGATAGATTATGTAAACTAGTACATTACTCTCAATAATCTATAATGTGTGAGGTGCCATTATTATTCATTCAAAACTGAAGCCAATGTGGAAATATCTTGAAGTGTAATACTCCTGGTGGCTGCTGAGTCCCAGATCCAAACACAGCAAAAAGGCATTGGCCAAAATAAAAACTTCGGGCTTCAAAACAGCAATAGAACAACTGATAGGTGATGTCACATTTACTCTGTCTACTGCTATACGGTTTGAGTCTGAGACTTAAGGCCATTAAATGGTAAATGGAATGCTTTTATACACCAGTCCATTTATATAGAGTTTTGTACCTGAACCACTCCCACCCCACACAGATCAGTGTGGTGTGGTAGCCCACTAGTGGCAACAAGGGGTTCAGTTACTTCTGACACTTTGACATGTGAATTATGAGGATTAAGCAGCCAACCTTGTGGATAGTGGACAACCTGCTGTACCTCCTGAACTTTAGCAGCCCCAAGTGTGAGTAGGGCAGAGGAAATCTCCAGCCGTCAGTGCATTACCCTGATTGCTCTGGCGGCTCTGATAATGTACATCTTGGCTGCATGGACCAGACTCCGGACAGTGTAGAGCAATACCCTGATGATGTGTATTTTTAGTCGTGCCGTCATCAGAAAACCCCCAACTCCCCCCACCCCACCCCCACCATCAGAGGCCCTGGCTCCCGCCCTCAGGGAAACCCCTAGCAACAAGGAACTCCAACGAGCCGCCTGCCGTTTATTTTGGGCGTCTGCACACAGGCCTGCAATGGTTTCAGGCACTCTTGCGATTCTCTGAGAGAGCATGATGTGCTCAGGGGGAATGTGTGGTTGTGTGTGTGGTTGTGTGTGTGTGTGTGTGTGTGTGTGTGTAGGGTGAAAAGAGTGGCTGAACAGAGTGGGCGCGTGCATGTTCTTTAAAGTGTGTAGTGCATATATGCAACTGTGTGTGAGGAGGTGTGTGTCTCTGTGGTTAGTGTGTCTGATTATGCACGCTCACACAAGTAGGCCATTAAATTTTGCCTGATCTAAGCTCATCTGAGCCAGCAGCAGTGAGACACCACACCGCCAAGAGAATGCAGGATTTTCTAATGTTCATCCTTCAGTGCAGAGGCGATGCCCTTTTCACACAATTCACCTCATCCAAATGATTCCCAAATACTCTAAATGCTAATATCGAAGATCAACAAAAAAAGTACTCAGATAGAGGTACAGGTGAGTAGCTGTTGGAGTTTGCTGGGTTATGTCTCACTGGGGGCGAAAAGGTTAAGGTGCAGTGGGGTGAATCTATCTGACCGACAAGCCGGAGCTAATTTCTTCACAGCCAATGCCTGCCTGTCCAAGCACTTGATGAGCTGAACAGCTGCTCTGTTAGTGGAGGGTGAGAGACAGAGAGTGAGAAGGCCAACGAGAGACTGAAAGGCAAGAAACAAAGAGACACTAGACCACAAACAAAAGTAAAGTCAGACTGACGGATGCATTTCCTATTATTACACACTTTACCTTTTACGATCGTCATCTGAATATTGATTAAACTTCGTTTTCTTTTCAATGACTAAAACTAAATTTGCATTTTCTTTTCTCAGTGTTTTTGTTTGTACATTCCCTTTTCTACAAGCCTTTCAAATGAATTTCAGATATGCAGGAGGAGGACAGGTGGAGAAAGACCGAAAACAAAGAGTGAGAAAGATTATTAAAATGTGTGAGGAAGAGAGAGAAACAGAGATGAACGCTGAGAAAAACTGAGAAGCTCTACTATTACAGACTGAATTCAGAGGTCCTTGATGGCTCTAGGGTCATGCATCATCCAAATCCACCTCCTCTGACCACAGGGACATAATCCTTGGAGAGGAATGCCTAGAAGTCCTGGCAGGGCAAGGTCCTGCCCTCTGTCCTGCCCTCGGTGGTGTCTAAGTATGAACAAGTCACACCGTGTCCACAGCCGCACTCACTCTAACAGGATATGTCATTTTGATATTTGTGAGTCTTGTTTGAGTAACTCTGGAGCAAAGAGCTGACATTCACCTGTGAAATTGATAGTGAAACATGATGAGGTCAATCTCAACAGTACCACGGTCCCTGAAGTACACCTACACTACAAAGGAACACCTTGCAGTCTCGGTGCTCATTAAACACATGTACCATCGGACCCACTTTAGCCTGGTTCTTAACAGCCTCCCACTGTAAAACATGCCAGTCGCAGCAGCAAGAAAATCAGCATCTCTGAGGAGTTTTCAACAACATCAGCGCTGAGATATTGTGTTGATTCACCATCAGGTAGGGAAGGTTAAGGAGGCGGACAAAGAAATGTGAGTCATTTCCCCAGCTCTCCTCCTCCTGAGTGCTCAGGCGCTCAAAGATGTCGACTAGGCAGACATCTTGTAAATACGACCATGAATATAATCAGAGAGACTTTAAAAACAACATCTCCATGATTAAAAATACAAAATATCACCTGTTTTATAAGGCAAAAGCAGATGAAATCACTGTGATCGATACAGACAAATAGAGTGAAAAATATACTGAATCAAAATGTTAGAGTGAAAGATGCATACTATATGCATTATGATTGTGTACATTTTCTGGAAATTAAAATACTGTGGATGATTGATTGGAAGCCACACCAGTGAACCAAAAAACTGAAAATTGACAGTATTAAAAAATATAATCCTTAAACACAGCCAGAAAGCAGCACACACTTTGTACAAGTGCCATATCCTGAAATTACACTTGTATAATGAGAGGTGTATTGTGAGAAAAAGTGAAATATTCCAAATACAACACAGGTCTTGAAAAAAAGCAGTACAAATACTCAAATACTTACAATGTGAGCACATCTCCAGGGGGTAACTGGCTTCATTTCCCTGAAGAAAGAAAAAGACAGATGTGAAATTTCAGTAGAGAATCAACCACATATCTTTGTATTGATAGTAAAATACTAAAAATAACACATTTATAGCTATGAACTACAACCACATAAATGGGCCACTAATTATTTACAAATGTGTAGCTCTAACTAATGAATAATTTTCATTGTATAATTAACTTATTAGAAGTGAAAAAAACTTCCTTAAAAGTCAAATTTTCTTTTTCTCACCAGACGAGACATTCATTTACTTGTTTTTTGGCCAATATTAGCAAGACAAAAACTACAGCGCAGTACTAAAACAGACATTCAGTGACACAGTTCTATCAAACATAAAGGTAGTAAGGTATTGAAATTAGTACTGATAAAAGTAGTTTTCTATATATCACTCATATTTTAAAGTTCTGCAATACTCATTAATATTAATGGTACATGATGTGGCCCTTTTCAACAGAACTAACAGTGGTTTCCTTGTTGGTCAACACACAATGGCATCTGTTTGGAGAGTAAACAGACAATAGGGCCTGGTGATCTGCAGTGAGCCCTTAACACCTCATTTTCATACCACATTTTCCCCACTGTTTTTACACAAAGGAGCTCTTAACTACATCCTGTACTTGCAAATTGTGAGATATGTTCTGTTAAGGAAACAAACAAGAGTGCCTCGTACATGTACATTTCATGAATCCCCTTGTATTGTTACCAAAACTCAAACTGAACCACATTGATTTTCTGCTCCTTTTTGAGTGATGAGGATGTTATAACTTCCTAACTGACAGAACTGTGGTTAGACTGAAAAATCAATAGCTTAGACTCAGGGGCTCTAGTCTGTACTATTCAATAACATAACCAATCAGAATTTCTGATTATGTGGTTAGCACTCCATGTACTGAACTAAAATATGCATAAATTTAGGCTTCTGTGGTTTAAAATGTAAACCTGCGCTCTTTAGATACCCTGTAAGACGCCATATCCATCTGGTGCTGCAGCCCTTTATAACAGACTACAAGAGCACAGATATTTATCTGACTGTATATCAATTCCATTGATCATTTTCAGCAAAGTGGTGGACTTTCTAGCATATTATAAAGTAGGAAACTTTTTTCTATATTATGATTTATTTAAAGAAGTTAAAGAATACAGGTACCTTATAACAATACTGTCAACATTAGCTCCCATCGACCCCCAGTATTTTAGATTAAATCTACTCTCAATCTCTTTTTATCTCTTTTTTAATGATCCATACTATAAAACAGGGTTTCCTCTACATACATTCTGTAGTGGCAACGCTGCTTAATTCTCAGCACCACTGCCCAAAACAACAACAAAAAAAAAGAAGAAACACCGACTTTGAAGTAATGTGATATGCTAAACTTTATTACAAGTTGTTAGCTGCTAGTTAACTAACTTGGCTTTGGGTGTCATAATGCAACCTCCTCCCTCCCTACCCTCTCTGCCTATGCTACTGAAGCAAACAATCTGGAATCCATATAGAATAGAAAAGAAACATTGTAGAACCAGGCACGTAGTGGTGTTTTCAGACTGACAGAGAACCGTACCAGGGCTGGTTCCCACACCTAATCTTGAACTGGCCGACATGTTCACACCGAAAGTCGAGTGTTCGGGAGATGAAAATTTGGCCAAGAAACCGAGTTGTAATGTTCTGTGTTGTATTAAATAAAAGCCACCAGTTCTGACACCAGGCTGGCTGGTCTGAAAACAGCTAAAGAAGTTGTAGCTGACAATTATTTTGAGGTAACTGGTTGTAATGGTACTTAAATGAAGTAACTAGATCAAAAAATAACTTAAATCTGGCGATTTGTAAGTTGCAATTTGTCAATTTCTTTCCACAAAACGCACCAGTAGTCAAAATTTAAAGGGTTATTTTGCTAA
>JAPTYQ010000008.1:15213940-15224773 GCA_029814465.1 Ostorhinchus cyanosoma
GTGTGTGTGTGTGTGTGTGTGTGTGTGTGTGTGTGTGTGTGTGTGTGTGTGTGTGTGTGTGTGTGTGTGTGAGCATCAGTGTGTCTGCTCATTAGTCATGTGGCATCTCTCTGGTACATCAGTGGAAGTGCCAGTTTGCTGAACGTACTGCGAGGCTGATGGATGAAGACAGGATGAGCTTGTCGGCGCTCCTGCCCACACACAGTCCACTGCTGTGCTTGTGTTGCATTGGCCTCTGCTGCACCGTTGCATACACCTTAAAGGCACACGTGCACACACAAACATACACACATCTGCGGTTTATATGCATTGACCGATACGTCTACATACGATTTCTCCGTGTCAGCAGTAGAGGAGATACTCATGTCTTTTGCAACAATGTTTGAACAGTATTGTAATTTAAAATAACTGATTAAATTCATTCAGTAATGAGCTAATATAAAATGGTATTAAATATATCTAAAGTTACTCATTATGGCTCCCTGTAAGTATAAATATCATATTATAATAATATTTCATACAGTGTCAGATTGTTTTTGCTGATGCATTAATGTGTAAACACCTGAGGTTGAGCTAATGGGAAGTTGGCTGCTTTAATTTAATGCAGCAATTTTACATTTTCATCATTAAAGTGAAAATTAGCTTCCTTTATTAAATTAAATATAATGAGGGAAACAAATATATTTTTCCCTGACTTGTAGCAGAATAGAAGCAAAAAAGTGCTTCAAGTAGAGGTTTTTGCATAATAGTCGGTTAATTGTACGTAATTAGTTCATATAACTGTACATCCCTATGAGCCGCGCTTTTTCACAGCTCCTGAGAAAACTTTAGATATAGATAAAGCAAGATTTATGACATGTAGGTAATGATTTGGCTTAACCACCCAGGGTGAGAATGTGAATATTTCACTGTATTTTGTGTGTTTGTGTTTGTGTGTGTTCATGGGTTAGCCGGTTCCTTGCAATCCTTGCACATTTTATAATACGAACACCCCAGTCAGCTCAATCCAACGTGAACTGTAAATAATTTATCATTGTTAGTCGTGCACATTTTTCCCAGGTGAGAGACTGGCTTGTTCATATACCATGTCATTAACTCACCCACACTGACAACTTTCTACAGCGGATTTAGACAAAATACGACATTTATACCACATGTGCTTCATTTGTTTTCTCTTGTAGAAGGTTTTTGAATGTCACTCATTTTAGAATATTAAAAAGTTCTGCAGGGGAAAGAGGGAGATGAAGGAATAGTAAACATGGAGGGGGAAGAGGAGAATAGTGGGAAGAGATTATAAGGAGCAGGGGTGTGTGCTATCAGTACCTGACAGCATGCTGAGCACGTCCTGCAAATACAAGTGCACACCAACACTCATTTAACCACAAATAAAATCATAAATATGCAGTTTTTTTTTTTTGGACATATTTTTTACTTACGCTGTAGCTGAGGGATGGAAATCATATCATGTCAAGCAAAATCGTGACCTGGTATAAATGATCTAATCACAAAATATAGGATGTAGGCAGTGATGAATACCTGTCCGGTGAATAAAACCACTGCTGTAAGCTGATGTACTGCTAACAACATACATTTTTGTTGCAGATCAGCCAGTTCCTGCTCAGTCTCCACATCACTGAAGTTACATTTACACTAAATAAACACAGCTTTTAACATTGTAAGGTTGTATCCATGCTAATGTGTGCATACTTTTATTTAACTGTCAAATGATTGCACCATTACTTCTCACACTGATACACTTGTTTTCTGTAAATCTTAAAAAAAAAAAAGATATATTTATCAACTACACTGTTTTCACCTCTTCTCATGGTATAATTGTGACAATGTGATTCATTTATAGATAAAGTGTAATTGGTACTCAGTTTGGAGTCATTTCACCTGGTCAAAGCTAATTACCGATGTGTGTAAATAGGAATAGAATGACAAATGTGTCTGAATTATTCCAGTTTTTATGGGCAAAAGTGCATTTATTTCCATCAAATACAAACTGGTAACAGTATCATAAAAATGCACTAATATTTTCCTGATGTAATTGCATATTTCTGACATTTAAAAATGACATTTTAGAGCAGGAAACATTGGTATTTTAATATTTATGACATTCGATCTCCACCAGCTACTACAGTAGAAAACAGAACATATCAGTTGTGGAGCTTAAATGCAAATTAACCAATTTAGTCTCTTTGAGGCCTATGTCGCCTCAACTGTAAAAGAACAAACTGAGCATCAATATTCAGTCTACCTAAGTCAGCAGGGAGGGGGAATGGAACAAAAAAAACACATACACACAAGATGTATTCTTTATTTGTTCATTGTTTGCCTGTGTTTCTTTGAAATACTAATGTGTAAAGATGTGTGAGCTGGCTTTTGCCTACACGATGAACTCATTGTGATTCCTCTACAAGAAAGCAGAAATCTGACAAACACGCTGCCTGCTTTTTACCAGCAGCTGTATCATACACCTGTTTTTACTGAGTACGCTTTTTTTGTCGGACATTTGACACAAAAAGCAGGTGCTTTCAAACCAACGCTGTGATTTAAACAAATTGTTCTCTCTCTGGTGCTCAATCTGTTGCAAATCAGAGTTGCTTTATTGCCCTTTAAAGATGTCTCTTTTGCTGTGAAGGCATCAAATCACGACTGCTCTTTGATGTTCTCTAAATGAAGAATCTCCGACATGTGTGCAATAGTGGAAGCAAACTAAAGGTCTCCGTATGCCTAAAATAAAATAAGAGCGTGTGTACAGCTCCTGAAACAACTTGTCAGACGGCAAAATCAACGTTATGTGGAGATGGGTGAGATGGGTATGGAGTTAAATCAGTCTCATAATCAATAAATTCCCACAGAAGGATTCATAAATGTATATTGGGATTTATATAGAAATGTTTCAACACAAAAATATTTTTCAATCTATATAAATGTAATAATAATCTACATATAAATGTATAAATTTCACACGTGTATTTCGGATGCACACACAAATATTACTTCTTTTAAATCCACAAATATCTCTATTTAAAAGAAGTTGTAATTTTCATCTAAATCATATATCTGAATCTAAATCTGCATTTACAAACTGCCTGCAGCTGGTGAACTTCACTGCATTTGTGTGTGAATCTTTTTGACACCTGTCCATCATTAACAGGCATTGTAGCACTGCGACTGATGTGCTCTATGTATATGAAAGATTCACACTAGGGCTGAGCACTAAAATGATAATGATATATATTGCGAAATAACTTTTCCTCAATAGAAATATGAGACATGCTCGATATAATTTCGATAGAATTAATTTGTCCATGTTTTGACGGATGTAACCACAGCCAGTCATAATTAAGTAGCATTCACATCTACTTTATGACTTATCGAAATTTTAGGCTTGACCAAAATAATGATTTGATTCATATCGATATCATCTGATATGAAAAAAAATAGCATGTTATGATTTTTTCCTGTATCGCTCAAATTTATATATGGATTATTTTTATATTTATACAGATTGAAAAATATTTTTTGTGTTTAGAGACATTTATAGGCTATATAAATCCCAATATATATTTGTGAATCCTTCTGTGCACATTTATTGATTATGAGACTGATCTAACGCCATATTTGAGGAGGACTTCAACTCCAGCACATCTTATGACGTTCTTTTGAAGTGAACAGAGGCTGGCTAATCTTTTTCATTTTTTATTAAAAGCAAACAGAGCAAGAAAGCTTCCTCTGATATTGTCCCCCAGAGATGCTGGAAGGCTTCAAGGGAAGTTTTTTTTTTCTTTTTTCACTGTGTAGGGACTATATTTCAATGAGATGAAGAGAATAGGTGGGATAAAGATCTCTCTTACTTGTTTGTTGGACAAACTTGCGAGATTGAAGCTTCATAACTCTGCACACTAGACCAGATCCTTTCTCTAATCTGTTCTATTGCTTCATAACTCTTTTACTTCTGTCTATTCACTGCCTTTTCCATCAGGATGCATTGTCAATTTTCTACAACTAAATCTTGTACAACATTTTCTTTTCTTTTCTTTTCTTTTCTTTTCTTTTCTTTTCTTTTCTTTTCTTTTCTTTTCTTTTCTTTTCTTTTCTTTTCATGGGTGGTTTTAAATATTCTGTCCAGTCAAACAGGTGCAGTCATGAAAAAATAATTTGAAAAGTCTCCATTTGTGCAACTGATTGTGGAATTGCAGAGGCTTTTTAAGCATGGTGATCAAAAACGTGACTCATTCTTCAGTTATTCTAATTCCTAAGATTATTTTTCCACACGCGGCCATTCTGTGTTTGTGTTACGGTGACAAGGTGAGTGTTTGAGGAGGAACTGTTAAACAGAAGGAAAATTGAGGGTTTGAAGACAGATTACAGCATCTTAAACAAGTAAACACACGGAACGCAATAAAAGGGAACATATGTGTCCGCAAGTTTGATTTATTTTTTGTTTGTATTTAACAAAGAAATAAATGAATATGCAAGGGACTCATACAGGAAGTCTGTGCTGTTGCAATTCCTGATGAACGCCAGTAGAGGTTGATTGAGGTCACAGACTGACCTGCTGTCTATCAAGCAATCTTTATGAGATCAAAACGATGTGATGACAGAGAAACTGAAGGACTGGATGATAGATGAGGTTATGAAGGTGATAAATCTGAGAAAGCAGAAGATGAGCAGAAGCTAACAGCGTCTATTAAGTAATGGCATGTTTGGATACGGATGCCAAGTAGGCCATTCTTCTGAAATAACATTGATCGAGTGCCACAACTGTTTATGATTTCCTCTGCAAATATTCAACACCATGCATATTAAAGTGTGTATGTGACATCCAGCTGACTCTACTTGGTCCTTAAAGCAATCAGAATCCAACGACACGCATTACAAGACACGAAAAGTGTGTTGAAGATGGTGTGCGCAATGGTGTTAGAGGGTAAGAGCCAAGAAAACAGAGACTGTCCCTGTGAATATTTGCGTGTGAAAGTTCCTCGGTCCTGTAAAGAGAGAGAGAGAGTGTGAGTGAGCGAGCGAGCGAGTGAGTGTGAGTGCGCAGGCGTCGAGCCCAATCCATTGACGGGAGTCAGTCTAATGTAGAGTGAGTCTCTGTTTTCTCAAAGTAAGCTTTCTCCCAGGCCTGCAGCCAACAGAGCAACCAGCCTGACACAACAAGACAGCTGGCTGTTTGGATAACATCACACCTTCTCAGTGTGTGCATGTGCATGTGAAAGAGTGAGAGCCTTTTAACATTTGATTAAACTGAAATAGCTGTGGTTGTGCTGTATATCTTTGTAGAAAGTTTGTATATGTGTGAGAGAGTTGTGGTATTTGTGCTTTTGTCGGTGTGATTAAAGGTCATCATCTCTGAACAGGGTTATATGTAGTATTTCTATGAAATCTAAAAAAAAAAAAAAAACCTTAAATTAGTTGTGCTGAATAAAAATAAAGAATGCCAAAAATGCCAATATATCAGATTGTAGAGATATGAACAGAATATATTTACACTAAGGGGCTGGTGGATTTATGTGACCACTAGAGGGAGTAGTGAGTCACTCTGCTGGTCTCCCACGGTGACAAAAACGCCACAGGGCCTTTGATCAAAACGTTTGCAGGTGATGAGACGAGATGAGAACTGTGAAGAAACAACTTTTAAGACTCAAAGGAAGTGAGAAAAAAAGTAGTAGCACCATTGTTTCACTCCTGAACACAGCTCTAAATGAAAACAAACAAGTGAGTTTGATTATGAAGCTTATGAAGGTGTAATCTTTAAATCTGCTGTTTATTGATCCTCGGTTCAGAATAAACTGTACAGGAAACAGGTGATTTGTGGTTTTACTGTGGCTTTTCTCTGTCTAAAAGCAGAGCTAAGCTAACAGAGCTATGGTGTAAACTATCAGCTGATCCAGCACATGAAGACTGTAAGACACAGCATTATTTCTGATTGTCAAAATGACTATGAAGTTGTTTTTTTTAAAGAAGAAAACTTAATGATTCCACTGTACAATTGTGTATAAACAATTATCTTTAAACTGTATTCAGTGAGTGTGGATACACAGCATGAATCTGTTGGGGGTTTTGGAGGTTGAAAAAGTGTCTGGTACGTGACTTCCCCCTATTGTTGCAAGAATTTGGAGAGTTTGTAATGTAAATACCACATATAACCTAACATTCACCGCTCTGAAAAACTAAATATAAAATGTATATTTCCACTAATCCAGATAAAAAAGTGTGCAGAAAACAATGAAATGTGCATACACTCGACATGCACATGGCCAAATGGGAGAGAAAGTGTGCAGGGATTTATAGGCCTGTGTTGAACACTTGCTAAATGTCAACTCC
Source organism: Ostorhinchus cyanosoma (assembly GCA_029814465.1). Taxonomy (NCBI): domain Eukaryota; kingdom Metazoa; phylum Chordata; class Actinopteri; order Kurtiformes; family Apogonidae; genus Ostorhinchus; species Ostorhinchus cyanosoma. Next base: position 15,220,280 of record JAPTYQ010000008.1, read on the forward strand.
ATCTAATTCTGTGTGAGGCTGTTTATAAGGAGACAAAAGGCTAAAGATGCCATACTTCACTCTCCTACTCAAATCTATGTAATTCTCACTTCCTTCAGTCAACAGACCATTTGAAATTGTTCAGAACAAATCCCTGCGTCTTATAAATCACACATCTTTCAAAGAAAACTGTAAAATAAAGATATATTATAGCTTCAAGCATTTTCTCCTAAGAATTATGTGTGATATTAGTGGTTTGCTATGTTATAAAGTAGCAGATTTAATACTGAAGAACATGCACAAAGGTTAGAAGTTAATACATTCATAAATACACTGTCCAGTTTTATATCCCATCAAGCAATTCTCATTTTTTTTCAGTCTGCACCAGCACAGAAAAAAACAGCATCATTAGAAAGGTATCAATTGCACAGATGTGGTCTGCTACTTTGCATAGAAGCTGCTAATACTTATCAGCTGTTGGTTGTAAATGACTTTTTGTGGAAGTGTTGCTGGTGCTTTACTTCAAATATCCACACTTCATATTGTGGAGCTGAAATTACCTATTTAATTTTAACTCACCGTAATGTCTCTCACCTTGTAATGCACATAATTACTTTTGCTCTGATGGCTTTGGCAGATATTTGCCTCGATCACAGTGCAAAGGGATATAAATGGGATTTGTGCTAAAATATGACACAAAAGGAACGTACCTGTTTGGAGACGAAGCCCTGATTATTCTCTGGGTAATTTGAAGATTCTAGTGTGGAGTTTTCATTTGGGTCTTTTTGCATTAAAGAAATGGTCCTGCCCAAAATTTTGAATACTGAGGTCAGGGAGCTATTGGAGTCATCTGTGAAGCAAAAGGGTAAAAAAAAAAAAAAAAAAAGTAATTGTCTTGTATTAGAGTAGTCCCACAATTTTGAGACAATTTTCTCAAATTTGGGCAATTAAAGCTATTTTAGTTCTCTTCAGGGTTAAAGGCTGCATACTCTGGTGGCAAAGTCATATTAGGCTTATTGTGTGTTGCATAGAGTCTGTTTAATTTCAAAACGTGTAATTTTCAAATCTACAAATTGCAATTTTGTGTTATGAAATGTACAGAAAATGCAAAATGCATATATGTGTTTTAGATATAACTTGAAATGTTTCAAATAAGTCTGTATGACAGATGCTCAGACTAAAGGAGCAGAAAAAAAAACACTGTGCTGCAATTTCTGAAAAAAAAAAAAAAAAAAAAATTAGCCCAAATAGATATCTTTTTTAGCCAAAAACCTGCAACATAATTATAAATGGGCAGTCAACCAGTGTAAATATAATGTTTAACAGAGAGTGATAATAACCATAACATTATTCCGCTCGTATGTGTATTCAGGTGTGTTAATGAGTCTGATAGCACTAAAAATGTTTGTAGTCCACCTGCAGGTGTTGAAACAACATTTTTTGCTGTCACTGAGGTGATAAAATGTAAAAACCCCAAAAGATTAAAAATGACTCAGATCTGGTTGCGGTTTTGGTTAAGGTTTTATAACCCTTTAAAGGGGTCTTATTTTGCTAAACTCATTTTTATTAGTCTTTGGTTCATTTATTTGTGTATTTGGACTCTAAAAGTTCATGAAGTTTGAATTTGAACCGTCCAGGTGCTGGAAATCTATCTTTATATTAATTCGGGCAAAAATTGAGTGGATTTCTACAACTCGTTTCAATACCTGCTTAATTTGTTACGTTTTATAACTAGTTACATCACAACATTTGCACATACAGCAGCCGTTGTAGTCCATACTGAAAATATGTCCAAACTTCGTGCTGATTACCTAAAATGTTCAGTTATTGGTTGTATTAAGGAACATTAGTGGTTGAACGGGACAGAGCAGCACAGTTAACAACCTGGAGGGGGCGGGGCATGAAGTGGCTCAAATGCATTTAAAGGGCCAGTGCTCAAAATAACCTTTCTGGTGTCATTACTCAGAAATAGGGTTGAAGATGGACCTGTGCAGTTGAATTAATGAAGAATTCAGACCCAAGCAGAGCATTTACAGTTTATGTAGACCACAGGGACATGTTTTAAAATGCCGAATTCTATTTAAGAAAGCAAAATATCACTCTAACTAATGCTTCTCAGTTATTAAACAACCATCGGTTTCATAGAGAGCATAAAGATTGGACTGTGTTTTAATGGAAGAAGGTCATGTGGTCTGATGAGTCCAGATTGACCCTGTTTCAGAGTAATGGACATATCAGCATCATGCCTAGTGCCTACAGTACAAGCCTGTGGGAGCAGTGTTATGATCTGGGGTCGATTTGGTTGGTCAGATCTAGGTTCAGTAATATTATGTGTAAAATGACAGATAAGGTGTCTACCTGAATATACTGATTAACCAGGGATTTTCACAAATTGATTTGTTTCCTCATGGGCATATTCCAAGATTACAACGCCAGAATTCATCAGGTTCAAACTGTGGAAGAGGAGTTCAAGGAGCATGAGTCAACATTTTCAGTGTCCAGAGCTTAGATGGGCTGGAGAAGACTTCATGCAAAATAAAACAAAACAAAACATCCAAAACTTAATGGAACTACAGACAAAAATAATTATTAGGACCTTTATTGTGAAATTGTGTACGCATTGTGCGGCATGAACACACAGCAAATACATCCTGTAATCAAACTAAAACTAAAAGTGGTCAAATGAAATTTCATTAGTGTGACTTTTTATTGGTCCAGGTTGTGTACTCTGCATAACTGAACATGAACTGATTACTCATGTGTTTATTATGGGTGTAGCAATTAGCAGATTCCTGTGGTTACATAATCTCAAGGGTTGTAACATTGATTGATTGTGATTAACCCATAAAGAACCAAAGCTACATCTGTGGTAATCTTTCTCTCTCTCTTTAATCTCTCTTAAGTAATTTATCGTCATTTGTTATAATATTATCCTCTGTTTTGCTTTTTTTTAAATTGTAAATCATGTATTATCCTATAGTTCATTTCCTATGTTTAACTTAGATGTTCGTGAAAAGAAAAAAAAATTAAAAGGTTATTAAATCAAAACAGAGAAAACTGGAAAAAAGGTGAGTTATTCAGTCAAATCTATCATTAACTGAACATAAACCCACTGTCATTGATCCAACTCCATGGGTTTTACTGGTGAATCAATGTTGTAAAAGATGATTGTGTTTCCATGGTAACTGTGGAGCCTCTGAACGTCCAAATGAGTCATATCTGATGACCATGAAAAGATGACAAACCATATTTTACACCAATCATTTACATGTATTGATAGGATTAATGAATCAACAGGTATTAAGTAGATTATTTCGGTTGCCAGTTGTAGTTTCGGGTTAAATGCCAAGAACTTCTAGAGTCTGTGACCTTGTAGATGATATTTTTGGGGTCTATTACACGGCACTGCACAAGGAAAATCCACCCACTTTCCACGGAAGACAATTTGGAACCTCAAGCAGTTATTATATTGACACCACACAGAGAACAGCAAAAGGAAATACAGTGTGTGCCCACTAGTGCATTAACAAAATGTGAAACAATCAATAGATTCTAACAACAGTCGGGGAGTGGAGGATGGACTGAACGGCGACAGAGAAGGAAAAATGGCTCCATCCTCTTCTGTAAGGCTTGCTGCCAGTTTCCAGCTGTGGGAAAGATGTTAAAACATATTTTATTTTCCAGTACACAATGTATTATTTCAAGAAGATTTCCCTAATTGCCCCGAAATATCAGAAGAGGCCGAAAAAATATGCCCCTGTGGAAAAGAAAGAAAAGATAAGTTCATAACCTAACATTAAATAAAAACTAAACCTGGAACCACAACAGTTAGGAACATTTCACCAAAACCTCATAGATCCCTTGACTACGATCGCTGCATAACCAAATAACAGGAAGAAGCATCAGAGGAACAGAGCTGTGGAAACTGGGCTAATATACTCAGAAAATTTATGTTTGTTTGGGCCTGGTTCTGGTTTTTGAAGAGGAGTTACTGTTCCTGGCGTTCGCTGCTGATGTAAACCCTTCATTGTCAGGCCCTCTTTGGAAAATTAAGCCTTCTTTTATGGGCTGTTTTGTATAGACAGCTTTTTTTAACCGTCTTAACAGCTAGAATATCCTCATTTCTGATGCACTGTGGCTGTCATCGTCCCTGGTATGAGTAAGAAAACAAATACAGAAGTCGGAGCGCATTCACTCGGTAGATACATAAGAACGCACATAATACAAAAAAAAATACAAACAAGCACAAGTTGTCACGCTGATTCGACAAATAATCACACTTCACCGTGCACACTAGCAGACACACAAGGATCTCTGGTCCAAAATGAGCTCATCCTCAGTTCTTAACCACAGTAGATTTTCCATACGGACAGACCTAGAAACACACATACACACCAACACAAATACTTACATGTGAGCTGTGACAGAGTATGTAACTTCTCCACCATGACAGCCAAGTGACAAATGCCCCCCCCCTTCCCCCTATACACCCCCACACCCCTCGTCTCCTGACCT
>JAPTYQ010000008.1:15228962-15239885 GCA_029814465.1 Ostorhinchus cyanosoma
GACTTAAAAACTATTTTTGTGATGGCTTCCAAATATATCTAACCTTTACTAAGTGACTCAAAGTATTTTCTTATATTTAATTTCTTGAGCATGAAGAGGTTCATAAAAGTAAGAGAGTAAATTCAGTGGTTATTAAATCATAACAGAGAAAGCTGGGAAAACATTTAATTTTTTTTAGCCAAATATTAACTGAATGTAAAAACAAGCATCTATCGCTGTTTGTCAAATGACATGGGTTTTACTGGTGAAAAACGGTGTTTCCACGTTCGCTCCACAGCCTCTGAACGTACAAAGGGGTCATATCTGACGGTAATGAAACTGCATTTTGTCTAAATTATTTAAATAAACTGATAGGATATTGAACATTTTAGATCAGTGGATGCTTTTGGTTGTCGGTGGCTGTTTTGTTCTTCAAGTTTCGAGTTTTCACATCTCATTGGTGAAAAAATGTCAGAGTTGCCCTTTAACAAAAAAACTGTTTTGAATTCCACATAAAAACCCTCAAAGTGACAATTATTGAACTGAATTAAAAGTAAATGCAAACACAGTAATGAGCTAACTGCTTTGTGGCCTTTATGTTTGTATGGTGATTATAATGATAGTCAGAGGACTTTGATCGGCTCTTGCTTCTGTGGTTAATTACACTCAGTGTGTGTGTGTGGGGGGGCTAATTAATGCCCAACGTCAGCTACAGTACAGCTCAACAGGTTTATTGTTAATGACCGGCTCAAATGTCTTCACAGCCATTACACAGATCTATGTGCTCAATCATGAACGCTGTCCTTTCCTTTATCTCAAACCTGAAGCCTCCCTGGTAACATGCAAGCCGTTTCCATGGTGACACCCAGCCCTTTCAGAACGTTAAACCTGGTGCTAATTCATGAGGGGGAAATCAATTGATTACCACAGCTCACGCCGGGTGAGGCTTATGTTTGTGAGCCTGCAAAAAGAACAAACAAACCAATAGATCACGGCACAAGCCCCTTTGAGTGTGCGTTCATGTAAGGTAATTAAAGTTTAAAGTAACTATGAAAAGCTGCACAATATTCATCTCGTATGAAGTTATATGTGTGTGTAATTGGACTCACAGGTCATTTATTGGCTGTTTCAGTGCTTTTCTTCTGGCCCGTTGCTATTTGTTGTTATTAAAGTTCTTCTCATAACAGCGGCTACAGTGAAAATGGCAAGTTGTTGTGTTGGATCATACAATAATGGAGGCTTGCTCTGTCTTTTCTTTTGTGAGGATTTGGCCATTTTAATGCCAGATCTCACCTCCTGTCATGAAACCGTTCCTCCAGTTCCCCCTGACACTGTGCAAAGGCGCTGTCACAAACCAGCCCACCACGAGTGTGATGGGTTTGAGAAATACAAACAAACTGGGTTTTTTCCCCCCTTTTGCAGAATGATCAATCCGTTCCACCTGCTGTCAATGTGTACAATATACAGTACATAATTATTATTTTTTTTACTATTAACTAGTATTTTATTTGATGATTAATAGAGTTCAACTCTGAAAAGGGCCTCACTTTATAATCGTCCTTTTAATGCCTTATCAATTCTCAGAGAGGATAATGCTGTGAAAACTACTGCCCATGGATATTTTGTATTGATTACTTTTGCCACATGATAAATAAGATCATAAATTAATACTATTTTAATACAATAGAATGGCCTGAAGTAATAGACAGTCAACTTTTAATTAGCTTTTAAAATGTTTAAAAAGTGGATGATCAGATGATATAACGAGTCAGCAGAGCCGATGACACCAGCAAATCCATCGATATTTTTTCTTCCCTCTTTACTTTAATGTCTAATACTTTGGCTCAGTAAGCCAATAGGGGCGGCCACCAATTTGGAGCTGCCAAGTCAATAAAAGCAATTAGATATGAAATCACTTCAGAGAGCAGATGATTTCTTACTGGAAATGTGCTGATCTGTGCCCCAGCCGAGCTGCTTGGCCAAATACAACCACAGGCTGTGAATGGTTTGATTGATGGGAGGAAACAGAGGCAAGACAAAAGCGATTCTGTGGCTGCATTCAGGAAGGAGCAGTCTATTAACAGTGGAGGGAAAATATTTTGTATTAAGGAGATTTTATATCACTATTCCAGATGATAGATACTTTATGTGGTATTCTTATGGTTTATGATGGATAATTCTGTATCCTGCTTATCCGGTAATATGTTCATCACTATGCCTGGCTGTGTTTGTGTGTAACAGCATGTGTTGTGTTAAAATGTTGCTTAGGAATAAGTTTTTTCTTTTCCTTTGTGTACTATCAGCAAATCTGATGAAAAGAAAGAGCTTTTACTCGCTGTTCCAAACTTAGTTCCACTGAAGAATCTTTCAAAGCAAGTCATCAATGAATTTAAGTTTGAAAAACATTGGCAATAATAATTTACTAAAATTGAATCATGCACTGATACCATAGAATCTATATGTGCATTAGGTCCATAAATATTTGGTCAGGGACATAAATGTTGTAATTTTTCTTCTGTAAACCATCACAGTGGATCTGAAATGAATCAGTCAAGATGTGAAAGAAGTGAAGGCTTTCAGCTTTAATTCAAGGGGTTTAACAAAAAATCTTGCATTAATCATTTAGGAATTACAGCCATTTTAAACATAGCCTCTCCATTTTCAGAAGCTCAAATACAATTAGATAAAATCACTTTCACTGTCAAAAGATATATGGACCTGACTGTAAAGATCACAAACTGATAGAGCCACTGTGACGTCTCTCATTTGAGAAGTGACTATGTTTTGACAATAAAGCAGATATATTTGAGTATTTGACTGTTAATACTCATTGGGCAGGTAAATATCTACATTTCAATTCTCTGAAAATTTGCTTCTTTTACGATACAGCGGCGAGCCATAATGTCAACATACAGAATAAAAGGTACCGTTTCCTCACTGGTTTTCAGCAGTGCTGTCTCTCACTGCCTGCCTTTGTTAAGGAGGCAGGGTCATCTTCAGCCCTGCACTTTTCACTCCTGGCATTCAGGCTCCTGCATTCTGGAGCTTTAGTATTCACTTTAACCAGCTGCACTTTGTGTAAACTCTTTGCGACTGCTGTAAAATAATGCTGTAATGCTGACTTTTGGAACAGAGTGCAGTCGTATGTCACTGCAAACGTGTTTATCCCATTTCTACAAGGTTCGCTTTGTTTGTGTTTTGATCGTTTGGAAAATGGAGCAAAAGAAGAGAAGCTACGAGAAGTGGACGGACGACGAGGTCCATTTACCCAATATACTCTTTTGAGCTTTTGAACGTATTCTGTTCACTCCTACAAGTGCTTTGCCATCATCTGTCCACTCTGGACAAAAAGCCTGAACCTCATCTAATGTATTTGTAGAATACATTCAAAAGATTTGCCTCATTTGAATACATTTCCAGGAATTTTGAGGTGTGGTGGAAACACAAACTACAGATTACCAGGAATTCTTTTACTCAGGTAAATAAATTCCTGGTGATAACAGTTTTTGGGAGTAATGATACCTATGTCATTTTGTGTATTTTTACATAATTTTTTTTTTTAATTTATAGTGAATGAGTGATGTATTAATGTTGGCTGTTTTATGTCTTGTTTTTATCACCTGCCTCGGGACTGCAGATGAAAAGTACTTATTTTTTTTACTAATTCTGGCATATTTACATGGGTGTATTTTTTTACACAGCAATGTTCATAAATGTGCACGGCTCCTATTAAATCAACCAATAAGATAAAATAAATAAGTATTGGTGGAAAAGGGGCTCATGCTGTGAGTCTGGGTCCCAGTTGATCATGTCGGAAACATCCCACTTTATGTATTTTTGACTTTAGTGACACACTATTACACTCATTTTCCGTGTTATGTTGTTTCTATATTGTATTTTACCATCTTTCCAGTTCATTTTAGGTTATGTGTTAGTTACATGTATGTCAGAGTTGTTGAGGTAATGACACTGTGGGTTGAATAGGTTGAATATGACCAGGAATGATTATAGACAGGTGTTTTATTACTAATGGTTGTCACTAATGGCTTACTGCGAGCTAAACTACCTACTGCAAAGCTATGAATATTCACTGGCGACTGCTGGTGAAGCACCGGAGCCCTAAAAAGGCTTTCAGGCCAGCCCCATAAGACACGTTTCCTATTATCTTTAAAACCTTCCTGGGTGGAAAGGTCTGATTGAGTTTGTGAGTGTGTTTGGCAACAGCAGGCAAGAGCCACTGATGTGTGCTAGTCATTTCTCAGTTCATAACACTGGATATCCTCCTCTAGGCACTGCTACCTTGACATTTTGATCCACTAAACTCCCAGGCTGTGTCATACATACTGTGGCTACATACGCTGTGTATTGTCTATGTAATCTACAGCTTCCATAAATATCCGTCATCACACTCTAATGTATCAGTGCCTTTGTTTGATCCCTCTTAATGCTCTGCTTATTGGGTTACACTTCCTGCCCTCCAGCTGCTTCAAGGAGTGCTCACGTCTCCCTTTTTCTTCCATGTCTTGTAGCCAATTATTCACACATACTCACCTGTGCTTCTACAGACTCCAACTACATGCACTGTCATGCTGACTGTCTGTTTCATACACAGAAAAAGCCAAAAGAACAAAAAAAAAGACACAGTTTGTATTTTGTGGAAAACAGAGGGAGAGATAAAACAAAACAAAACAAAACATGTCAGAGTATTATGAGGCAATTATAGAAAAATTAATGCCATATTCACAGCTCTAAATGAAAACATATTTTAAGAATTTTACTGTCTGGATGCTCAGAATCTTATTTATTTCTGTGTATAAAACTAAATATCCTGATTGCCACAGTTTAAGATTTATTATGCATTCTTTTTGTTTTAAATCTATGCTTCATAAAAGCTGTAATGATGACTTCTTAAAGGGGTCATATTTTATGAAACCCACTTTTAGTAGTCTTATTTGTGTATTTGGACCCTAATAGTTCAGACAGTTTGAAATTGCTGCATTTATATTCCATTTTGGCTAAAATGGAGTGGATTTCTACAACTGGTTTTAATTCCTGCTTAATTTGTTACGTCTATAACTAGTTATGTCACAACATTTGCACATATAAGGTATAATAATTACAGCAATTTGTTACAGTGCTTAATCAAATGCTTCTGGCGAACATTTCTCCGAGTACGACATAATTGTTTCTCAGCAGCAGCAGTTTTAGTATAAACTAAAAATACGTCCAAACTTACCTAAAATGTTCAGTGGACAAGTGGCTGAACGGGACAGAGCAGCACAGTCAGTAACCTGGAAGGGGTGGGGTGTGAAGTGATTCATTTGCATTTAAAGGGCCAGCGCTCAAAACGACCTTTCTGGCGTCATTACTCAAAATTAAGGTTGAAGATGGACCCGTGGAGTTGAATTAATGAGCGTAGCATTTGCAGTTTATGTAGACCACAGGGAAATGTTTGAAAATGCAGGAGTCCATTTAGAAAAAGCAAAATATCACTCCTTTAAAGCAAGCCTATGTAGATAATTCCAAAAATCTCTGACCTCACCTTTGCCATTTGTGCTATCAGCAACGCCGCCTGGTCAATACTGAGTCTTTATTACAAAGTTCACTCTGACTGAACCTATCACATCAGAAAGTGTGCGTTCATGACCCTGGGCGCTTTCATATCGTCTCGAAAGGGTCAGGTCTCCTTTAGGCCATCAATTTGTTGCTATGTCAAAAAATATATCTGGATACTAGGAATTGTTCTGATTTTATAGGAGTCAAGTTTCATTTTGTGTTCTAATTTCTGTCTTAACCCATTCATGCATCGTGGTCACTACAGTGGACAGCCATTCCAAAGCTGTTGTCTTGGATGTTCACAGGTGTGGTTTTTTGAGTTCCAAATCAGCCAACGCAATGGACGCTTGTGCATCATCCCACACACTGACCTATTGGTTTTTTACTCATAACCAAGATGGCCGACAGGAAGTCAGAAATGCTGACCATCCCGGGTATATCTTGTAAATCCATTAATATCAGAACACCCCTGAAGATTGAAAAAAAATATACAGCATCAAGTAACATCTAAGGATTAATATCATTGTTAAAAATTCCAGATATTTATTTTATACCAGGAAGAAATTTGCAATTTATCCCATGCACCATAAAAAAATGTCAATTGCATTATTTTTTCATGGCTAAAGAGGAATAAAAACACTCAGAAAAATTTTGACTAAGGTTCCCATAATTCATGCATGAAAGGGTTAAATAAGTAAGCTACATCCGACTTCAGATGATCTGAAATTATATTGAAGTGGTTTGAGCAGAAGTTTGCATTATGGTGTTTTTCACAGTACATTAACTACAGTTTGTTTTCATGTGACTTTGACCTGGCTTTACTTTTTTTTTTTTTTTTTTAAAGTTAATTACTACTGCAGTTTGTACATATAATACCAATACAGTTTAATTCCACGATTGCTTTGATCAACAAAATGATGCAAAATATGAAGAACACATGAGAAGAATTTAGAAAAGTTAATTATGTAACTGCAATGTGGTAAAAAAATAGATATGTAAAATCTTTTGCGGTAGAATCATGATCGCATTTGTCTAATTTTATAGGCAAGTTGTGTGTGTTTTGCATTTTATTTCTGATCATTTTTGAACCAACATTATTACAATATTTTGGGAAACACTAGTCCATATTCTCCTTTATATACGTCTGTGAAACTGTAGTGTTTGTATTGTTTCTATAGTTTGTGGCACACTCTTTTTTTTGACTCTTATATCAAGTCAGAAACTATTTACACTCTAGCATTACTCATTTTAGAATATAGCAACTTGACCCCCAAATGGCAGACATAGAGTAAATTTGTCATTGTTTTCCAGCAGGAGCCTCAGCCGAGCAATATATTACACAAAGTCTGTAAATTAATGCAGTCTAAATACTTTAGTGCAGACAGAATTTTTATAAACAGACTTCAATAAACTCTACACTAGCGTAGTGACCGTGTTAGTGGTAAAGGAAATCTTTGACACAGTGCTGGTTTTTTTAATAACACAGTCTGTAGGATCCCTCTGAAAAGTAGATCATATGACAAATTAAGATCAGTCACGATATAAGATCAGGAGGTTGGCTAACCCTATTATTGAGTTTGTAACCTTGCAGAGAGAACAAATCATGTTGTGTTGGAACTGTGCGGTGAAGACACACACACACACACACACACCGTGAACAGGAGGGTCCTCTTAATAGACTCTGCACAGGTTTCTAGGGGCAAATAATATTATATGATTTGCTGTTTATTGATGCACCGCGGCTGCTGTTTCTACCCTGTTATGGTATATCAGTATATTAAAAATTCATACAGTAAGGGAAATTAAAACCAGTATGTTGTCTTGCACTTTAGATTAGTTAGGTATCATTAGTGCAGTTAAGTTTGAGGATGAGGTTCTCTCACTGGTGTAGTTGCACATGTACGCAGCTCTATACAAGCATCATGTCAGTCATTAAATGGAGTTCAGACTCATCACCTCAGTCCCTGACCTTCATAGTCCATTGTGTAAATGTTAATTACATATTTCACATCTGCTGTTACAAAGGAAAGTACTGTTCTGCCTCACAGCTTCACAGCCTGCACAGCATTAACCATGGCTACTTTGTTGGGGTTTACACACTGGTGTCAAGCTTCCACAGAATTAAACCAAAAGATACCTGCACAGATTGGACAAATTAGGGGAAAATAATGAGTAAAACACACACAGATCTTGTTTTTGTTTTTGTTTTTTTTAAAGCAAATGCTCTGTAATGATCCAGTATACTGTGGCAGTACAAACTGTATGGATTTCTACGTGTTATCTCTTTCCTCCTTGGACCTTTTTTGGATCTATAGCAGCAGTCGTCAGTGGCTGTTCAGCACTAATACAAATGTAAAACACAACAAGATAAAGATGATGATGGTGCTTTACCTCCAGTTTGCAAGGCTTTATAAAATAATACATGTCATTCACACTCTGTGGGGATGAATGACATGTTCTGTTTTTGTAAATCAGAAAAAAAAAAAAACGCACAAAAGTATTTTTAACATCCTTCTCCACATCCAGTTCTCTTGCATATTAATACAGAACCAAACATATAATCATCGCCTTCTCGAGTTAACCCTTAAAGAGCTAGAAATATTTTTCCAAATGCATTTTAAAATTAAATAACCCTATATATTTTGCATTTTTTCAGATAAAATCAGGTATTTCTGTAGTAGATTTACTGATCATGTAGATGTGTGAGTGCAGAGTAAAGTATCAAATCACAAATCTGACTACAACCACTGTTATTTATTTGGGGAATCAGTGTTTCCATGTTCAAAGTGTCTGAATATTCACATGGGTTATGAAACTATATTTTCATATTATATTTTAGAATCAGTAGTGCTTTCGTCAGGGCGTAAAATTAACACCCGCCAAGTGCCAATGGTGGGTAAAAAAATTCATTTGCCGTGTAAAACATAAACACTCATCCACCAGTAGCTGATGGAAAAATGTTATTGTGTGTGAGTTTTTTCTTTTCATACATTCGACCATTTCTGTTGGATCATACTAAGCAGATACGTCTGACTCTGAGGCTGATGATGTGATGACGTGATGATGCAGCAGTCACCTTGAAATTAAATGTAACCCAATAAAAGAGCAATAATCTAATTTGGCTGGTGAAAAATATTTTTGGCTGGTAAATTTTTGGAGGTCACAAGCTAAAGGCACATGAGGTAAAAAGTTAAATTTACACCCTAGCTTTTGGTCACCGGTAGCTTTTTAGGTCTATGAAGGTAAAAAAAAAAAAAAAAAAAGAATTCTTAACACCAGACATTAATAGTGGTACTATTGTATTGCATAATTAAATTTTTAAAAAATGGCAGCAAATTTTTCATATATAGGCAAACATTGATGATTTATGGATATGAGACACCATCGGAAGCCTCTGTAGAATTAATGAGAGACCAGGACAAAGAACAGCATTACAAATAAGCCCTTAGGATCAACAATAAACCTAAAGGGTAGGCTGTGCACACCACAGAGGGTGCATATATAAATACAATACATTAATCAAGTAGATCCGCTGAATAGATCCAAACCAAGCCAAATAATATAAAGATCTACAAGAAATATAAACAAAAGCCCAGAATAACTTCAAATTACCGTGAGCCAAATAAACATCACACAGCAAACAATGCAAAAGTTCAAATCTACAAACTTTCATACATGCTAGAGATGGAACTCTTTGTTTTCCAGGTAAGTTATAGCTGTACTTGCTAGACGTGCACTTCTTTTTGTTAGATTTTTTTTTTCTATTTATTGTAATTGCTACACAGTACATTAAATTACTGTTGAATTAAGGTAACTGTTCTTCCTGATGCAGTTACGTAACAATTCTAACCCTTATTCTTTTAATTTGTGGAAGTGCTGGTGCTGGTGCTGGTTTTACAACTTGTTAGAAATAAGTCAGATCAGATGTTTATGTGCAAATAGGCTACATGCTTTCAAACTTAAAATGCAGACGGCGCTCATATCCATCCACTGTTTTTTTACATAGCAAATCATTTGTTGTAAACAGAGACAGAGGGATATCAGACGGGTATCGGTTCAGTTCATTCATTCAGTTTAGTAAAGATCCTAGTTTGCAGTCACTCTGTTACCAAAAATTGAGAAACTAAAAACTTCAATATATTTACTTTTAATATTTTTTAACTACTGCGTAGCATCTATACCCAATGCTGATGGAGCACACAACCCCTTACAATTTGCTCTGGTCATTTGTGTCTGCAAATTTAGTGTCCTCATATGCAGTTTATCTACATGACATTACAGCTGAACCAGTACTGGCTGTGCTTTTATAAATGTCAACGCAGCCTGTGCTCTGTCACTGTGACAGTTTGTGTTGCAGCTCAGTAACTCACGGCTGGTCATCCCTGTTATAGGCTTATGTTTGTGGAAGATAGTACATAGTAGAAGAAGGGATGGAGGGAGTCAACATTTCCATATCAACATTCCAAAATGGTCTCCAAAAATGGGTTTTCTATATGGTTAAATCCCAACTTCAGTTATGATTTAATCTAAATGTATTGTTGGATATTTATATTTGCTTCATGTGTGTATCTAAGTATTTGATAATAATTGTAAAATACTCTGAAATATTCACCAATTACATGTAATTCCATTGGTTGACAATAGCAGCAGCAGCTTAACAGTATTTTCTGTGAATTTATGGACGTATATAATCAAGCAAACGTACATGTATCAACCTTTCAGGAGCAAAATCACCAGTGAAAAACATCATTCTAAACATTTAAGGCTGAAGTTTATGTGAAAAAGACCTTTTCATTGATCAGTCATGTTGACTTACTTGGTTATTCCAGCTCCAGTTCATTCTGCCTTATTGTTTGGTCGTGATGACAGATGTTTAGGCACAAGGAGCACTTAGTTATCTTAAACGGGCGTAGTTAAATGTGGAAAAAAAAAAAAAAGGCAAAGTTTTAAAAATATACTCACAATGCATGTTTAAATAAAGCTTTCATCAACCATCACTTTTGTTGTCGGACCTGCAGCATCACTCAAACTCTAAACTCTGGGTTGGTCGAGTTCACCAACTGGTAGAAAAAAGAATCTCTCCTTTTCCTCTGTTCTCGTAGCTGCAGTTGCGCTAAACATTTCGCCATATATATGTTAATGTTGCAATGCTATAGTGCGATGTATAACTTGCGCGTCGGAAATACCCCGAGCATAGCGATGTTGCTAACCACTCCAGAGTCCGTTCCACAAATGTCAGCATGGATAAAGTCCTCCACCTGCTCATGTCATGGGTATGTTGTCCTCCTCTTATGGTTAAAAGTAATAATAATTCACGGAAAGACTTGATTAAAAAGAATTTATGATTTTCATATGTAGGGATGACAGTTTATGAGGAAGTGATATATA
>JAPTYQ010000008.1:15314687-15331552 GCA_029814465.1 Ostorhinchus cyanosoma
AGCCTCCAGTAAATAAATGTGATATTTACAGTATGTGCAGTTTATACAGTGTATGTTCTTGTATAACAAAAAAAAAACCTCCACCATATCACACTAAATGAGACCATTTTTGCCCTTTTTTTTCGTAATTTTTAAAATCTGAACAGTCATTTTACCAATTTACCAAATAAACACGCAAGAATATGTTTTGTGCAGCTAAAATTTCCATATAAATTCCACGTTCTGTGATGGTCTTATTTGTATGAAGCCAGTGTCAATGTAAATGTGGTAAATTGTCAATATTGCCCAAGTGAATACGTGAATAGTTTATTCAATATATTGATTGGCAGTCATTAGCAGAGCAGGGAGGATGAATGCGTTCAGGCGCTGACACTGAGAGGTTGTTTGGGAGGCTTGGTGGGCAGACTGCATTGTTCTGGTGTTTTGGGCATGTCAGATGGATGGATGGTGTTTGGGCTGAAGGAAAAGACAGAACGCTGCCCTGTGTCTGTGCTCTGAACTCTTCTCACTCTCTGAGGGGAAATAGGTGTTGACAGCATCTTTTTTTTTTCTTTTTCTCTCCTTGTGTGTCTATCAACTCCAACCTATACCACACACTCTGTCTTTGTGTCTCATTCTACTCCATCTATCTCTATCTATCTTGTCTATTCTTGTATTACCGTCTCCTCTGTGTGTCCTCTCTCTGTCCATCCTCGTCCTGGTTTCCTCTTTTTCCCTCTTTGTGCAGTCAGAAGTTGAGTTTTAAGGAGCGAGTCCGGATGGCCAGTCCACGTGGCCAGAGTATGAAGAGCCGGCAAACGTCCATTAACGACCGCCAGCGCTGTTCCCCTGGCAACGAGGTAGTGGGCGGGCCCGAGCTGATGGGTGGCAGCCCGGCCAAAGTGCAAAAGAGCTGGAGCTTCAACGATCGGACCCGCTTCAGGCCATCACTGAGGCTCAAGAGCCAGATTCGCACCGCTGTCCCTGATGGTGAGCTGGTATTAGTTGTGTGAAAATGTCTAAAAGTGAGGAAAGAATCGGCCAGAACGACATCATGTCTGACTTATCACCCTGTGTACCGTTTGCATTAATGTGACTTTATTATTTATTGAAATCTAGGCAGTTACATATGTAAATTAACAAACAAATTTCAACAAAAAATGAACAAACTGTCTGTAATGCATTCTTTTTATTTATTTAGTTATTTGATTGTTTGTTTGCTCCCTGAAGTAGAAGGTATTGTTTTTGGTTTGTTTTGTCTCTGTTTTTTGTTTGTTAACACTTTAGCAGCAAAACTATGAGTTGAATTTATACCAAATTGGGTTTATAGATTGCCAGTGATCCAGAATAGATCTCATTACATTTTGGGAAAAGTAGGTCAAAGTTCACATTTTTATGAGTTTTTAAAATCTTCTATTTCCCATTTAATTATAATTTCCAAAATTGCAGATGTCTTTTAAAACATAATTTTATTTCAATTTACTTCAAACTTGGCACATATATAGAGGTAATTGATATGCTGACATCATAGACTTGATGACATAAGCTACAATTACAATAAGCTACAATACGTGCGAGGGGCGGGGTTTGTTGTGCCTGGAACCACTGGTTTATTTATTTATTGGTTGGTGTATTTAACAGGGGCATTGTACATTCATTCACATTGCTGTAAATTCAGCAGAGTTACCCTAATGGCTATTTTTCATCTGCAGTCCCTAGACAGATGTTGAATCATCACCCTAAAAGGTAGCACAAGGTTATAAACATGCAACTTTTAAAATACAATTTAAAATACCTAAACACAGATCAGTACAATACAAGTTTTGCCGTTCAAAATTTCTAATTAATAACACATAAGATAAGGTAAGTAAAAAAAAAATATTAAAATACACTTGGCACTTAGACATATTAAAAAATACAACAGACAGGACTGAAAAATTTCTAATGTTGGCCGCTTCAATTATTAATATACCAGTTTTTTTAGATTAATTTTGAACTCATTATAAGGTGACAGTTCTCTATATCCTTACATTAATACATATTACTCTATTCAAAGTAGCCCATAAGTTAAAAATATCCCCCCCCAAAAAAATTCCATGGGGTGATACTCTCATACAGTAGTCAATAAAATGACAGGCTTTCTTTAAAATGAATAACACCTCTGTTCTCTCTTTTTTTCACTTGGCGTCATTAATTTTTAACAGATTTTACAATACGCTACTCACAATACATCACTCTTTAACATCTTTTCCATTTTCTCTTAGCCTATGCCTGCTTCACTCTTGTAATTATTGGCAGGATTAAGAATATATGTACCTTCCTCTTTCACCTTATAGCTGAGCTGGCGAAACACTGCCCATTCCCAAAGATCTCATCCAAGCAGGACATAAATTTTCGCCTCTTAAAAGCCAAAATAGTATCAGTTTCAAACATTCTTGGAGATTGCTGTCAAGACCTGCTATGGAGTGGGTGTTTTATGAGCTTAAAGACTGGAAATAATTTTGCACGGGATCACATTTATTGATGAAATGGCGGTCTGTTTCTTTCAGTGGATACAGGTATGACCACGGAGGATTCCTTTGATGAAAGAGGCTGCCATTGCGATGTTACAGTGGAGGATCTATCAGCTCCTCTCAAGGCTGTCATCAGAGCTGTCAGGTGAGCTTCTGCTGCAGTAACAATTTATATTTAAGATCTTTTAGCAGACGCTGTGACCTGTGGATGAAACCAACAAATTTAGATCAAAGAATCATGGGAAGGAATGCCTCTAGGACCCAAAAAAAAAAAAGTTTGTTCGAGGTGCTCTTTGGAAAAAGGGATTCATAAAGTAGATGACAAAGAGGAAGAAAACTCCAAGGTACTCTCAAGGTACTTCAACGCCTTTCAGTGTCGAGCCTACATCACGACAAAACAAAAAAACAAAAAAAAAGGATGTTTTTGTTTGTCTTCCTAATGAAGGCTTGAAGCCGAAACACGTTTTAAGTGTTTTTTAAAGTCTATACATGACCGTGCTGTGAGAATAAAGGCATTTTAATACTTAAAGCAAGTGCCTTGGAGTTTTCTTCCTGTTTGTCATCAACAAATGTAGATATTTTGAAAGAAAGACACATGATCTTTTGTTTTGTGTTAATGCATACATATGATGCATGCAAGACCAGGAAGAAGATTTGTTTTTGTAGTTTATTTGGCACCTCTTAACTGGCTTCTACTTTCATGTATTACACACGGATCAGCCATAAAAAGTGTTAATAATATTGATTATTTTGTTTCAATGGTACCTTTCACTGGGTCCTTGAAGCTGATGTCTCCTCAGATTGCCTGATTTCAGACATACCAAAAACCCGTCTGTAGACATAAGGCGTCAGAGTCTTGTCTATGGCAGATCCAAGGCTCTGGAACATTCTACTCCAACACATCACATGTGCACAGTCCACTGAGTACTTTAAATCTCTTTAATGATGCACCTATTTGCACTGGCTTTTAATATGAGTGGGTGACTTTTATTTGTTTTTCTGATTGTGTTTTTTGATACTATTTATCCTGTTATTATGTATCTGCTTTATCAGTTTTAACATACCTTATCCTGTACATCTATATATTTTTACCAGTAGTATAATATCTTGCATTTTTACCTACATCTTTGTACAGCACTTTGGGCCCTTTGTGTTGTTGGAAATGTGCTTTATAAATAAACTTGACCTTGACCTTGTGTTGTAAGCATCAAAATAAACAACATAAGGAACTGAGTGACTTTGACAAGGGCCATATTCTAACAATGATGACTGGGTCCCGCTCATATATATTTTTACATACATTTACCATATGATAGTGTAAAGGATGATGGAATTATCATATTTACCTATTAATGCCTATATGTGAAGTATGGCCTGAAAAATCTATTGAGTAATTGAAATAATTCAGTGTAGAAATGAAATAAAAATGTGTAAAAACCCTGAATAATCCCCATAATTTTGTTCTTGGTCATCTTAGAGGTATTCACTCAGCTTTGTATTGATTTACAGTGACCCTCTCAGAGAACAAATGGATCTGAACCTTGTCATTGAAATGCCCCCAACACCATAAACCACTGAATGCCCTCATTAGAGGGTCAACCAGCACACCTCACACTATTTAACCCATAAAGACCCAGTTCTACTTTTGTGGTGGTCTCCAAATGATTTTTTCTCTCTCTAAAGTGATTTATAACCAATTATTATACTTTTATCCTTTGTATTTTGTATTTTTAAGTGTACATCAGGTATTTTCCAATATTTAGTTCTCTGATCGTGTAGATGTTCATTAAAATTCAGATTATAGTTGAAGGTTATTATATTAAAAACAGGGAAAACCAAAGAAAAAGGGAGTTTTTCAGCAAATCGATCATTAACTGAACGTAAAAATAAGTGTGTCCATCCACTGTCATTGATCCAACTCCATGGGTTTCACTGGTGAATTAATGTTGTAGAAGATGACGGTGTTTCAGGTTCACTACGGTGCCTCTGAATGCCCAAATGAGTCATACCTGATGACCATGAAAAGATGACAAACTGCATTTTGCACAAATTATTAACATGGATTGATAGGACTAGTGGATCAGCAAGTATTAGACAGTTTAAATCAGTAGTTGGCTGGTTTGGGTGTTTATGGGTTAAAAAGAATTCTGAGTTCCATGACTCAAATAGCCTTCATTTTTTCTACTTGTCTGTAAACCAGTATCAGTGGACTCTCAGATGTACATTTATACTTTCATCTATTTGTACTGTAGCTTTATTATAATATCGACAATTATGTAATACTTCACTGTTGTTGTCAGTTTGATCACGTCCTACATTAATATTCTCTATCACCTCAGGAAGCGCCTCTTTTTTTTCTTTACATACCGCACTAATGCACTGATTACTGATGTCTGTCACATAGATCTAAGTACAAATGTCACTTTTTTTGTTCCCCCTGAAACAATTGAGCCGTCTCAGGGGCTGACTGTCCTGCCATTAATGACCAACCATGAACTGTCTTTCAAAGTTACTTAGATCTGTTTCATCTTCAGTGTCATCTAAAATCAGAGCACACCATTTCTATGCATGCTACAGGGCACTGTTGGGTGTAACTGATCATTTGAACCGTACACTGCCCTTGTATAAAGGCATTTGTATTTGTACGTGCGTTATTTTTCTCCCTTCATGTCTTTTTCTAAAGACTAACTCCTTTTAGATGTTCTCTTTCATCGAGCTTTCAATTAAAGGCTCTGCATCTTTCTTGAAAAAGCAGTTCATCATTGTCTATATTTATTGATCAAGCAGTTGATGAATGATCGATGTGCAGGACTGGTTTAGTATTCTGACATCCTGCATGAAAATACCACCAGCCAGTTTCAATATTTGTTACTATATGGAGTCAATTTGCTGAAATAATTTGGTTTCATGCAGCCAAACGCATAATGTACAAGGAAGATGAGTAAAGAATATATTTATTCATCCATCAGGATAAACACAATGCCTCTGCTTTGCTTGTGTCTTACTTGACAGTGCGAACAGACTCTGGAGAGTGAATTGAATCCATAATATATCACGACATTCAGACCTCCCCTCTGCCCAGTATATATCAAACAGTGGATGGATAAAACATACATTTACGTATGATGTTAGTCCTTGAGTTCAGATGATGTTTAGTTCCCTCGAGCATAACTTTAATAAATAATTTCTGTATTTTTTTCCTATGACTTGCGCTACATTTCACTGACCTGCTGCTGCATTTGAGCATTTGCCTGAGGGATTGTGTGCAGTCCAGCATGGGGTATTTTGCTATGAATGTGTGTGTGTGTGCGTGTGCGTGTGTGTGTGTGTGCGTGTGTGTGTATGCATACCTGTGTGCTTTTGTTGTCATATATGCATGTGGTGCAGAAGACCTCTCCTGTTTTACATCGGCACCGGCACCCTTTGAGAGAATGTTTTTCCAACTGGCGCCAACTGATTCTTTCACTTCGCAGCTTTCACCGCTCCACGTCATATTTCTTCATTGTACAAATCCTCCTTTTCACTTGCACCAGTACTTTTCAACAAAAAAGACATTACTTGAGTTAGATTTACATCAGATATATTTCGGTAATAATGCTATATTACGCTATATTAAACATTAACATTAAACTTAAATGCTATATTAAACATTTGTATTTCTTGATGTATAACTGAATTTCTATGGTGTCTTTACCTTGGAATGACAATAAGAGACCTTGAAACTGAACATAATATATGCCACTGTGATAATTAAAATGCCAAACCTTAACTATTAAATGCAGGATGGCCTTCATTTGTGCATCTGCTCAACAGTTAACAAAAACAACTGAAAAAAATGTAAGAATATAGCAAAATAATCTCTTCAAGCTTTTCTCATAAAGTTCATCATTAGTATAACGGCTTATTCCTATATTCATTTCCTTTGCCTCTGACTCTTTTTCTCAAGAGACTGAATTCTTACAAATTTACCACTTATTTCCCTCTGTTTCTTCCTGTAGCCCTCCCTTTAATCAGATCATACATTTTTAATATCCCTTAATCATGTTATAGATAATCTAACCAACCACCAGTTAGAGCATATTTGGTGAGGAGCAGCCCAAGAGATTAGTGTATAAAAGGAAAAAGTGTGTTTTTCAGTCTTATGTGCGCTAATATCTCAAGACACACCCATATGTGTAGTCAAAGTGCTATTTTGAACACGCAATATATGAACATCCTCTATCACTACGCATGATTTTATTATCTGTGTCTGTTTATGTACTCTTCTGCAAACTTTTTAGTATAGTACATGTCTGTCCCCGTTAGTATCATGAGAATGTCTGGAGGGTTTACCTGAATGTGGCAAATTGGACCTTATATTTATTGATTTCATTGTAAATGTAGTTACTATTATACTTTTTTAACAATTATCTGACACAAATCAAATCTGGGAGGCATCCAGTGTGATGTTCCCTCCATAATATTATTCCGGTGGTGTTTGGTCAGTCTTATCTTCACCTATACTGGCATTTATTATATATGTTTTAAAGAAATGTGATAGTGTTTGTAAAGACTTCGATGTTACATGTTTTTTGTGAATCAAAGCCTATCCAAATCATTGGGCCTCCATCACCGGCTCCTCAGGCTGCTTTTCTCACATAGACACACGTATCAATGCTCAACCCTTCTCTGTCTGCCCACCCAGCAGGCCTCCTTCATGGGCAGTCTAAGCCCAGAACTTTCCCAGGGTGTCGGGTTGAAGATAGGACACCCCCTCCCCTGTCAGGACTGTTGATATAGAGGGTCAACTGTCACCATTGTTTCCATTTAGACAGTGAGAAAAACAGGCAACTGGAGTAAAGCAGAAGCCACAAGGGAACCCAGAAGAACCACGTACATAGATCACTTTACCTGTATCAATATTATTCAGCCAGCAGTGACTCTAGAAGAAGATATAGAAGGAGATTTTCACTTAAGTTTCAAAGTCAGTCACTTTGGTTGTTATTGGTTCGACAAAAGATCAACGGAGCTATGGTTTCCCATTAAACACTCCTGACGGAATTTGAGATTTTAATAATGTTTTCTTATCAGAGTCCTAAAAAAGATCAACAAGTGAAATGTAATAAAAAGCTTCACTTGTGGTTTTAAAGATGCTGCTTCCATCTAGTGGTTCATTTTAGTAATTACACAGACTCACAATCATTTAAGCTTAGGATGTGAATATTTTGCAAAGCTCTTATCTTCAGTATCTCTTTCTTTGTAGGATCATGAAGTTTCATGTAGCCAAGAAGAAATTTAAGGAGACACTACGCCCATACGATGTGAAGGATGTTATTGAGCAGTACTCTGCAGGACATCTGGACATGCTCTGCCGCATTAAGAGCCTTCAGACCAGGTCAGGACACGCTCAACTCAGATCTGAAATGACAAAATCTAAAAGAAGTGGTTTATAAACTTGTTATAAATCATCTTTATTATGTTATGATTTGCTCCTTTCTCCATGTTTTCGTGTTGATGTTTACTGATTTTTCTCTGTAAGCATTTTATTCTGCAGCAAAGACTTGCAAAAGTGGAAGTTGCTGCTGATGTTGTAGTATTTTCCACTAGGTGATGTCTGAGATCACTCTGTAGAGGATTCCCTTTTGCCCTTTTTCTCACTCGCAAATGTTGACTCTCTTACCCTGGTATAAGTGTGTATGTATGTGGACATGTGTGTGCTCTCTCTCTCAGACTAGATACTGTAGTGGGTCCCCCTCCAAGACCCTTCAACAGCCGCATCAAGACCTTTTCTTCTCCCTCCCTGCATTTATATTACAGCCAGGCCCGGAAGAAACACTCAGCAGCGGGGTCAGGCCTTCCCCGTACTGCTCTGCCTGTCGAGTGCTCCCCACTAACAAAAACTTATCACTGTCACGTCTGGGTCAAATAGATTTTTAATTTTTTTTTACAATTGCTATGTCCACTTTCTCCAGAATTAGACAGTAGTCCTCTTCTAGTCCTACAAAGGCACTCCAAAGTCTATAGAGACACAGTCTTCGGGTGTTAGACCTGATTGTTTTTCTGTTTTCTTCTGCATCTAAGATCATATTTTGTCAAATGTTACAAAAATGCTCTTAGATGTTATTTGATCCAGGTTTGACAGTAGTTTAGTTCATCCAAATATGTTTCAACCATGTTGCAGAGGTCTTCAAGGTGCTCAAATACTTAATTACAGACATCAATATCTAAAAAGTTAACAAAAGGCTTGAAATACCTCAAATGTTTATAATTTACATACATTTTGGTGAAGAAGTATAACTTATATTTCCATTTATTGCACTATTGTAGACTGACTGTTTACTTTTTCTCACCAAAATACTGAACTAGTCTTTTATTGCATCATTGTTTTAATCCCTGAGCAGCTTGAAGACCTCATCTTGTTGGAGCATTTTGTCATATAACATGAATAACTGTAGAATTAACAAAAGTTTTCTCTATAGATATATTACAGTAATTCATTATTGTATTGTAGATGTATGCAAAAACACCTTCTCAAAAAATCATTTTATAATAATACTCATAAATTGATAACACAGTGACTTTGTATTAACATTTTTAATTGCGTAACTATTATTTTTCTACTGTTAATAACTCCTCTGATTTACTGCAGTGTGGATTAGATTACCCTCTTGTTGTCTGAAGTCATATATTAAGGATTTAAGCCCTAAGTTATGCTAATCAGGAATATATCTTAAATAATGTATATTATGCAAAAGCAATGGTTGAAATTGTGGGCCTATGCAGGACTTGAACTACAATTTTTACGATGTAGACGTGTACTTAGGTTGCTTTTAGTGATAGAGGAAATTTTCTCACTTTTATTGAATTTACTCTTTGGTATAAATCCCTGATTCAGAACTGATGACAGTGTTCACTGCATTTGCTAGAAGACTTTATATTAAATGTATTTATATTCATATTGAAAAGTCTACACAGATTACACATAATAATTATACTGACATTCTTCTCTACTCTACAATGTGAATAACTCTAAATATACTCTCCTACTGTTTCCAAACTCGCTGTTTGTAGAGGGGGTGCTACAACACAGATAAGAATGAAAACATCTATAGTTATGTAATCCATAGTTTAATTGTTCTTGTCTTTTAACCACATATGAATAGTAATACCGATGATTAACTTGATGCTTGTTTTCTATCTATGTGTGTATGCATTTTTTAGTAAAAGCTATAGATGCACACAGATATCTGGATAATATGATGCATTTGCTGCCTAACTGGTTATATTTTAGTGTATTGCTTATTCATCTTCCTGTATTTTGTCTTTCTGTGTGTATCTATATGCTGTTTCTAGTATCAGCTGGTGTACTTGCTCATGTGCCTTTGCGTATGAGTGTCTGAGTGTATGTGTGTAGTATCTCATCTAGTGTTTCTCCTGTCTCCAGACTGGCCAGTGCAGCAGGCTCTGGTCCCAGCCTGAGTAGCCGATCCAGGAACATGTCGTCTCCTGCTCTGCACTATTATTACAGCAACCACAGGAGGAAGCTCTCTGGCTCAGGGTTACTTTTATTTAATTTTATTTTAGTTAAATTTATAATCCCATTAGCTGCACTAGCTCCCCTGTCATCATCATTAGTTCCCCTGTGGATCCCAAAGATGTGTGTCTGACCTAGAAACATCATGTACAAACAGACATGCATGTAGGGATGCAAATAATCTCTTTTTGTCCAAACAACTGGTAGTACCATATGGGTAGAGTTTAAATTTGCCTAGAAAAATTAACAAATGAAAAGAACTGCAACAAACACATTAATAATTGACCATCCTGACAGACTCCACCCATCTGGTATTTATTGTCAACTTGTATAAAAATGATCAACACAAGCGTCAGCCTGCAATCAAAGTCTAATGACCTGTAATAGTTTTGTTCTTCATTGTGTCTTCACCAGATGAGGAAAAACCTTGTGTGAATGTTTCTAACTTATGTGCTGCTGTGTCATGTGTTTGAAATGTTTCACCATTAATCCATGTGGTGTGTGGTAGATCAAATAATATGCGTGTTATATTTGCACGTTGGGGGCAAAACGCAAAACTTAACTTCTTCAGTCTTATTTCAGAATGTAATCACTGTTTTGTCTTTTTTTTTTTTAATCAAAGTTGCAAATGCTACTAAATTTCCAATTGCCTTTAAACATGATGTATCTACCTCATGATCCCTTTTACTCTCTTCCATTTTTATTTCAAAAATGAAAACTTAACATATAAAACCTAAGGTCTAATTCAGTACATATTGACTGGGCTGTGGAAAAACAGGATTGATCTTATTAACAATTAATTTGATATTTACATTTTAAAGCTCCAAATTTCATGTTTCCCCCAACTGCAACATGTTTTCTGTAAATTTACTGAATTTATTCATAAACCTAACTTTGAAATCTTGTGTTACTCACTTGGTTTGCTTTAGGTTTGTTGCCTGACTTGGGATAACCTGAAGTGAAGCTTACTTCACTGCCCACTGACAGAATAGTATTGATTACTGGCTTTTAACATTGTGTGTGTTTATGTGTGTTTGCATCAGGGTGGATCAGATCCTGGGAAAAGGTCAGATACCTCCAGATAAGAAAATGAGAGAAAAACTCCATCAGGATGGAGACTCAATGGAGGGCATGAGCATGCTAGGGCGTGTTTGTAAAGTGGAAAGACAGGTGAGTTAAGACGTGTGAGTCACAGAGAGCGGCGTTTGTCACTTAGTCATGGGTTCAAGATTTTAATTTACAAAAGGGCAAAACTTGTAGTTTATAATAGATATGTTGCATTTGGATTTTACTCATTTATAGAATTTATTTTGTTTTTATTTTGTTTTTAATATATACAGTATTATCCGAGGAGAATCCGGCTGTCCCTTTTGTGCTTCATTCTCACTCTGTTACTCACAGGTCACATCCATTGAGTCAAAATTGGACTCTTTGCTGGAAGTTTACCGCCAAGTCCTTCAGAAAGGCCCCTCAGCGCTCACCCTCTCCTCCTTACCCCTGTTTGAGCTGAACAACCACCAGCACCACAATTCAGACTACCGGACCTCCCTCATTGGCAGGGATCTCCCCTCTCCCCAGGGCGGTGATCCGGTTGGGGTCGGCGGAGACAGCAATAATGGCATACGCCGGCCCCTCGGTGCCAACCCCAGGGGTCTGAGGCTCATCCTTGCCCCAGCTGATGATGACGGCCCCCCAGACTCAGCACCTCCCTCCTACCCCCCATCCACAGCCTCCCTCTCTCCATCACCCCTGTTGCCCCCTGAGAGCCCCTATCCAACCCTAGTTGGGCCCAATGGCACCTCTAAAAGAGCACACTTCAACGACCTGCCGCCTCCACCTCCTTCGACCGGAGCCTTTACCCTCCAGCTTCCCCCCATGCTGCACCCCTCTCACCTCCGATGCCCCTCTGACCCTGTCCGGGATGATATGGAAGATGAAGTGCCAATAGAGGAAGGAGGCCTCGGCCCCTCTGTTGTTGTGGGATCCAGTTTGGATGTGGACCAAGAAGAGGACAGTGAGGCAGGACCTACCCAGGAGAGGGTCCAGATGCGGGATAACCCTGCTGGCTCCAAAGGTGAAGGGGTCTGGAGGAGGCACATGAGCTTAGAAGTCAACCCCCTGCTACTACTGTCATCCAGCCCAGAGAGGAGATCCTCAGACTGGGGAGGCAGGAAATCCCTCTCCGTACACAATCTCAGTCAGCCTTTGACCCAACGTGACCCTGGTCTTTCCTCCCTGCTCAACAACAGCAGCAGCAGCAATGGTAGCGAACATGACAACCCTCATGGAGATCTGAGCAAGTGGGACGAAACAGAACTTTTTATTGGGGAGTGCAAGCTTCAACCGCCAGAAGAACATTTTAACTTCCTGTCCCAGGGACCTGACAACAGCCCAACAGACCTTTTGCAGAATGTGGAGGAGCCTGCAACTCACAACATGGGAAACCCAGATTTTCTTAGTCAATCCACGCACATACAGCTGGCATAACCGCAAACACAATTACATAAACAGTTTTTACCACTTATTCAGGTACAAAAACGTTATATGAATTGTACCAGATGTACTGTACATGAACTGCATATGGACATTTGATGTTTTTACATTTTGTCTTACATGGCTATACAGTACAGTTCATTACAGAATACAATTGTATCAGCTTTTGTATACATTTTTGTGGGATATTTAAATTGATCAGGTACAAAACACATTTTGCAATATAATATTAATGGTAAAAGTATGAAATACTTATGAATATTAGCTGTATCCATGTAAGACAAAATACAAAACACTCAACAATACATTAATACAGGATGAAAAAAGCATGAAATTGTACATCATTGTACATTTTACAGTTCATTTATAAATTTTGTTTACTTCCCACTTACATTTTATAGAGGTTGAATCACAGAAATCCTCCCTTAAAGAAAATGTGCATTTTATCAAAAGATAAAATATAACACAAACACAGTCTTACGCACATGAATTCCATAGCTGTGAGACAGAACATATGTTAAGATGTTAATATATGTCACATTATTTTAAATGAACAAATAAGGAATGTGAACTGTGATTTTAGACCTACATACAGACTCTTTGCCTTGTCACTATGTACCGTAAATAGTTAATCACTAAACCAAGCCACCACATATGCACATACATAATTATTGGTAGATGCAGAAACACACCCAGATGTACAAATGCTAATCCTCTGAACAAGAGCCAACTTTTCGATGAACTGAGACTGATTGACTGACTTTCTTTTCATATAAGTGCTTGTATTCAGACTTTCTTCTCATGAACAAGGAAGAAGACTAGTGTTGCTCACCCTCTTCAAAGTCTGTCTTTGGCAATGGAAAATGCTATTTTTACTTCTGTTTTCATACATATCACTGCATGGACTCTTTCCAAAAAAAAAGAAGAAAAATGTTACAAATGAGAATAACAGGTGTGGCCTGATGTGACGGGAATGGTTGAATTATAAAATCAGACCAAACTTTCAGCATGCACTCAGACCACAGGTATCTCATTTTGTCCCTTCTTTGCAGCAAAGGCCTTCTTTAATGTTGATTAAGGTTGCATAGTTGTATCTGTCAGCAGGGGGGATTTAGATGCAGCAAAGCATTGGCTTGTAACTGTATCAGCAATCGTTCAGTACAAGTGTTGGATTGCATCCCACTTGTTTAAGTGAGGCAATAGCTAATGGTCTGAATGCTGAATTGCAGTAGGCTAAGTGTGCTTTCTCAGCTCAGCATGAGATGCTGCATGTCTAAACTATTGCAATACTTAAAGTCAAGAGCAATCAGACACGTGCTGGAGGCTTGGATGTCCTGCATGTTAAATTAACGTGTTCTCAAAACCTTTAACAAAAATATTTGAACATGTACCAGTATGAATATTTTATTCTAATTTGAACTAATTTGATATTAGTTTGAACTAGTACTGCCATTTTATATGGTTAACCCAATTAATTTTATTTTTGACAAACATATTTGTTTAAGCCCTTATTCTTTTGACAATCCCTTTCTTTTCACTGGGTGCTGGTTGCACCATGTGTGTAATGATGACAGGCTGCTGGACTGACCCTACCCCTTACTCACAGTCAGGAACATTCACAGGTCAAAAGTTATGACACTGCAGGATACTTTAGATTCCCCTAAAACATAATTGTGAACATTACTCTTTAGCTACACTGTTGTTGTTCCGGTGTGAACTTTGTCTTTACTTTTATTAGGTTGAAAAATAGCAGAGTGAGAGAATGACACGTGAAGAAAGACCTTACCCCAGCTGCAAATGAAGCAATATGCCTTGTAAAAAAATAAAAAATATATATAAATCTGTAACTTTTATATTTTTAGAGGAAGAGCAATTTAACCCAGAAAGAGCCAAACATCCACCGTCGACCAAAAGCGTCTTCTGCTATAAAATGTTTAATACAATACAACATTACATATCAATACATGTAAATATTTGGTGTAAAATGCTGTTTATCATCTTTTCATGGTCATCAGATATGACTCATTTGGACGTTCAAAGGCTCTGTGGAAACACCATCATCTTCTACAACTTTAATTCACTGGTAAAACCCATGGAGTTTGACAAATATGTTCAGTTATTGATATTTTTGATAAAAAGTAACTTTTTCTTCAGTTTGCTCTGTTTTTGATGTAGTAACAATCAACTTTAATCTGAGTTTTATGAACATCCACATGACCAGTAGATTAAATATTGGAAAATACCAGATTTTTACTGACAAACACAAAATACAGAGGATTATGTAATAAAAAATGGTGATAAATCAAAA
Source organism: Ostorhinchus cyanosoma (assembly GCA_029814465.1). Taxonomy (NCBI): domain Eukaryota; kingdom Metazoa; phylum Chordata; class Actinopteri; order Kurtiformes; family Apogonidae; genus Ostorhinchus; species Ostorhinchus cyanosoma. The sequence continues at coordinate 15,329,494 of JAPTYQ010000008.1, forward strand.
AAGAATTGAGAGAAAAATTCATTTGGGAGCTGCCACAAAAATAGCACTGGGTCTTTATGGGTTAAAAAGCAGAAATGCTCTGTTTGGGACAAAAATGAGACAAAGTGTACATCTTTTTCAGAATAAATGCTCATATAATAATAATGAACATCAATACAGGAACAAAACAATACATAAAGACATAAAAAAAATGTGTAAATCGCACAGATGTACAGTACAGTGAACAGAATCAACTCACGAAGCCACATCAACACAAACACACACTTTGAAGACTCCTATTCTTTTAACAGACTTAAATAAACAAAATCTTCAAATATTTGAGATAGAAAAATGACATTATTTAAAAGTCATTCAAATCAGCATGTATCTGATGTATTCAGTAAGGAAACTTAAAAAAAAAATTAAGAACTATGAACAGAGTTTGGCATGTTTGACAAAGCGACAGCACAGTGGTAACTGTGTAGTTCCTGCTTCACAATAAAACCTTTATTTAAGGAGGTCTGTCAGCTGAAATCCTAGAGTTTACAAGAAGTGTGGTTGATGTTAACAGAAAGGTGTCGCTCAGATTCTTTTTTTTTTTTTTTTACACAAATACCAGATGCAGGAAAAACTTCCAAAATCCAGATATCCACTCAGTTCATATGCAAAGCAAAGTTGATAAATGCTGAGGAGTGATGAGTTCCACACAGATGCATATGGTCAACAGTAATACCCCATTTACCTCTGGCAGACAGAGTAATAAGATCCTCTGTGCAGAAAGTATTGCTCTGTGGTTTGTGGAGTAATGACTGGATCCACCTAGTTTCAGTTTCCTGTAAAAAGACTAGATGCGAGTTGCTTAGGAGACATGTTAACACATTGGTCTGTTTACGTACATACCTCATCAGGTAGAACAGGTTTTCAAATATTCACATCCTGATGATAGTTCTCACATCAATCAAAATACCTTTTCAACATTTCTACTTCAGTGCATTTCCTTGATAACCAAATACTGAAAAAAAAGTTATACTCACTAGTTTATTGGAAATATGTCTTACATGGCATTGTCCTACCGCTACACTTGTTAGGAGGTTTGGTTTTATTACCATTGTGATGACTTTTAACCATTTTGATTTTGCTTCTTTGCACTTTTAGGGGTATGCAGTCACAGCAGTCTTAAATGTATTTTAATATGTTATTGACAAAATTTTATTATTAATAACCATAATTAAATTACAGTTATATTCCCTCTGTTTTGAATGATAAGTGCATTGCTTAGTAAATTAACCTCTTAAAATTCTGTTGTACTGTAAAATTTTACAACTATTATCTATTAACAAATTACAATTGTACTTGTAGACTGATTTTGAAGTAGACCTCCCATGCAGGAGTTGTTCTGGTATGGTGAATATATAAACAACAAAAGCACAGTTGTTTTTGATGAGTCTGATAAGCCTGAAAATGTGACATGGTAGTAATACTTAATATTGGACTAGTACATTTGTTGTAGTTATATATTGAGTTTTCTAAAACAGGCCATAAGTGAAAACTCACATACTCAGTATTGAGGTAATGGATGAATTGATTCCTTCATGAAACATTTTTGCAATCTGTACAGTGCTTCATTGTGCCTTTCATGCATATGAAAGATTTTTTTTTTGTTACAGGGCTATAAAAGTCGGTGGTAGTTTCTGGACAGCCTATAGGTTATTGCATATGGTTGAGGTCGAATTTTGCTCATTTTGGGCTCTCATTTGCTCACTTTAATAAGTAGCTTCAGCCACATACTTTACATATGGCTTTGGTGGTTAATGATGCCATTTCTCTACTGCTTGAACAGTAATTTATTACACAACTGGCCTTAAAGCTTGATAATGTTAACATTATTATTATTTTGAAATTAATTTATTAAAGTGCACATTATGTTCTCTGGATGAGAAATGCAAAAATGATTTTATTATACATTAATAAAGTACATCTTAACTAAACTACTTTGTTGTGTGAATGTTTTTCAAGGACTGTTTCATATGAACTTGAAAGCTCTGACATGTGGTTGACATTTAGAATTACACTATTAGAT
>JAPTYQ010000008.1:15341069-15362440 GCA_029814465.1 Ostorhinchus cyanosoma
CTAAGGGCTTAATATTTTCAACCTTTTAAACTTTTATCTGTTCTTTCTGAAGGAACTGAAGTTGCTGTTGTAAACATTTGTCTCTTCAAAATCACACAACTCTTGTGACAAAAACATTGGATCCCTCATTTGATTTGCTTTATTTTTTAAGTGTTTGGATTTGATGTGTCGGTGTGTTTTGCTGCTGCCACTGTTCATAGCATTACATTAACTAGTTTCAGTAAAAGTCCTTCTAAGTCTCCAAATTGATCATGTACTGGTCAGCATTTACTGTAGGTTATGAACTGACAATAGAAAAAGAACTCAGAATAACCCACTTAAAAAATCTATTGCAAATTTGTAATCTAAAACTGTCGTCTGATTATTTTATTTCTCTCAACAGGATGGAACTGACCAAACTTCTGTGTTTATTGTTCATGTACATAAGTTATTATTCCTATTATTCCTTTATTATTTTGATGCTGTTACCACTCATGTTGTGCATCAGTTAAAAAGATTGATTGAAATGCATACATTTTCTTCACATTTCTTCCCTCTATAACACACCAGCCATAGCACTCTTATAATTTCATGTATAAATTTAGATTTGTTTAGGAAAAGTGTATTGTTTAATTTCTTATTGTTTTAACAACAGTGAGTGTGATGATGGATACTTTTTGAAACCTGCAGTGAATAATATAATTAAATTTGTTTTTTCATCACTGTGAATGATCTGTCGACCTGATAGATGCTCAATATAACTTTTAAATAGAGAAAAGGTAAAGAAAGGAGTTGTGATTTTTCATTTTAGTCTAGTTCCACATACTATCTGCAGAGACAGAAACTTAATTCTAAATATATTGAAATTTTTATTTTTGATGGCTCATTCAAACTTTCAAAATTAACCCCCGGTTTAGCTTTCAGAAATGAACACACAGCACATAATGTCAAAGCCATAAGTTTATTCAAAGCCAGTGACTTTTAAGTGTAACATTGTCCAAATTCTGAGTTGAACTCCACCAACGTGATTTAGAAATAAGCAACTTGAGAAAAGGGGACAGAATGACTAAATGTTTGGGTTTTTGTACAAGTTTACCTTAAAAAAAAAAAAAAAAAGCCCTGCCTCAGAAAAACAATCACTTTTTGTGTACCGTATATTTAGAATATTTTTGGTGCCCCTCAGGAACTGAAGCATTGAAGTGTTCTGTAACACTCTCAGTTGGCTGATAATATCTATGGTCGTCACAATCTTCCAGCTCACTGTTTTAACACATTAGTTCAAATCCAAACTGAGATTCTATCTAATAAAGGTAAACAAACAGCATTTTTGTGTTTCAATAGAGTCAAGGCATAATACAGTTTAGAGCTCAGGAAACAATTGTAGCATTTTTAGTTGATATCATTTTAATAATATTAGTGTATTTCCCTAAATGTAGGAAACCCATTTTCACGCTCCTCTCTGATACAAAGGGCCAAACTTTTACAGTTATTCTGACTTGGACCAGACAGCAGGTTCTGAGTTGGGATGAAGAAGTTGTTGAGTTGACCACGTTCCAGATGGCCTTCAAAATCCTTAAGAAGCAGCTGAAAACATTGGCTGAGATTTGTTGAGGCCCAGTCACTGTCTTTGGTTCTGGAACAGCAGGCATGTAGTAAGGTAGTCTTTGCATGGTAGGAGCAAAATTTGTCATAGGAGGGGTTCTTATCCTTCAGCAGACTGAGAAGGTGCTTCAGGAGCTTCAGACAGTCCTTCCTGCATTAAAAAAAGCAAACAAAGATAGGTCAGAATCTTATGAGGGAACAAAATTTCAATACAACAGAAAATACCTAGATTTTCTTAAATGCATGCATAGAGTAGACTTCAAGAATGTTTGAACCAAAAAGTAACCTGCAGCAGCGGACTCCATCTTTTTCACAGCATGTCTTCTCTGATCCATGATTCTTCAGTATCGCCTTCTCAATATGAGAGAATGACACCCGCCAACTGTCTGCATTTTGCAAGAGAAAATACTCATCATTAGGGGAACTCTGTACTTCCTTTTTCCTCTTCCCTTTTTTTCCTCACTTGTGTCAGTCCATGTGGTAGGGTTAATATAAAACTAGCAAAACAAAATTAATTGAAATTTATATCTGCATTTTTCAGCTTCTAGCTTTGTGGCAAGATGAACACATTAATTACTCAAAACTAAAACCACTCGTACATTTGTAAAAAACAAAAACCTGAATGAGAAAAATTTTAAGACTGTAACCATAGGTGTATTTTTTGCTCTGTTACAAATGCAAAGCAAATTTGTCTGAATCATAATCTGTAACAAAACCCATGATCCAACCCTTAGCATTACACTGGCTGTTTTTTTTACTGACATTGGACCGCATTCAGAATTGTGTTTAGTAATACAAATGGTCACCTTTTGCCAGTACTCCATCACATTTTGCTGTTCCTCTGCCCTCATACTTTGGGACAAGGTAGTATCGCATGAATTTGAAGTCCCTCTTCACTTTCGTTCCCAACCAGCCGTCTATCTGAAGGCCACCGTTGGTAAAAGCCGGCCAGCTGGATTTAACCATAAGAGCCAGAACAACATCCAGAGAGATGATGGCTGACTCGACTGTTATATTCAGGGTCACTGCAGGGCATCCTGCTTTCTTCTTTGTCATCTCCACTCCTTAAAAAAACAAACATGCATCGTAATAATTTTTACACATCACCAATCATTCTTAGTTCTAAGTGTTGATACCGTATTGATGAATCACTGCAGTTGTGTTTAATGTTTACCTGAGACTTACCTGGAAAGTCCTTGATGCTTTTTTTCACTTCTTTCCTAAACTCCTTTAGCATTTCACTTGCACTCAAAGGGTTTGACTCCGGTTGAAATTTTTTCAGAGGATTATTTCCTCGCGGCAGTGTCACACTATAAAAAGCTCCATCATCTCCAAATGGTTTAATGTCCACACGCTCAACAGGAAAATACAGCATGATGTCAAATTCATCCGGGTTGGAAATCTACACAAGCACAAACATCACCATTGTTCAACACAACCCACTTCAGAACACATTTCTCTACATAGGTCTGTCTCACATGGACTCTGGGCTTATTAAAGCTGTCCACATCCTACTCAAAGCAGCTGATGAAATTTTACAAGAAATTAATTTCAACATGTAATTAGACTAGGTGTTTTGAAGCTTACCTTCAGGTTTTCATAGTAACTTCCAGTACGTAATGGTTCCTCAACGTCCTTAAAGCAGACTGTGTTTTTTTTTAAGTGTTCCACTATCTTGTCTGTTATCGTGTTGATGACTTGTGATGCCTTTGATTTGTCATTTTTCTTAATCTTCAGTTTTTCTAGAGTTGTGAGGAGGATGGTGCTCACATCTGCTTTATCTGTAGTGCCAGCTTCCGGATGGTCCTCTGGTATCTTTTGCTGAATCTTATCATCCACCAGTTTTGCTTTTCTTCCCTGTACTCTAGCCTTTATGTCCTCAGGTGTCTTGAGCTGTTTTTTTGTTTCCTCTGTTGCCAACATGCATGGCTTGGCTCTGCCACCACATGCTTTTACTTTTGCTGCCTTTGTAGACTCGTTTTTTTTGTCCTTTGCTGTGTCTAGCCTTACCTCTGAGGATTGTCGAGGTGAAAGTGCTCTTTTGGTATAGGTTTTGACTTTCATTGATGTTGTGGTTTCCTCTGGTATTTTTGGCTGCTTCTTCTTTTCCTCTCTGGTTTGTTCTGGCAATTTGGCTCTTTCAGCGCATGACTTTGGACTTGGTGTCTCTGTTAAATACTGTGTGGTCTTTCCACATTGGCCTCTCTGAGCCAACATTTTCTTCTCAGTGTGGTTTGCCTCTTTTGGCTCCCTTTTCTTTGGCTTTCGTTCTTCTTTGGTGTCCGAGAGTTTCTCTTCTGTTTGTTGACATTCTGGTAGATAGACATGTTTCAATTCCTCAGGTCTAGTTTTGTTGCCGGCACTCTTGGTCTCAGGGTTCTGAGCTTTGCGTGGTCTACCTCTACCGGGCATAATGGCATAATGAGAAGACTGAACTTGCATGTCTAAATATCATTCAAAGCATTTCCTGTAAATGGATGAGGACACGCCCCTTCTTGGCTGTACATTGCCATTCCACTGTTTAACGAGATGGGAAGATTGAAATGTAAAGACATTTGCAGATTAACCACCAGTATAATAATAATAATTCATAATCTCTTGCTTTGAAAGTATGTAGTATGTAGAGAGAAAATATTTAATGAACTAGTCAATGCCGGTTCTTAGATGAACAGCTACATCTTGTGGACTAAACCGTAAATTGTAAGGTGTGGATTCAGTCCTCCAATTTTTGTCATTTTCATTTCAGAGAAATAATTGAAAAGATTAAGGAATCTGTTCCCATTAGTTTTCTGTGTGTAATGAAAGTATAACACAGGCAGGCACATTGGTTGTAACATGTTTAATGTTGCAAAGAGGCTCATGCCATTTTACAATAAGGTGCAGTAGCTTATGCCAATTTTATACTTCTCTAGTGAAAGTGCAAAGGTAGCAAAATGCCAATCAAAGTGCTTCAAGAATGATTAAGTGGTCTAGTTAGTCCTTATGAAAGGAGTAATTTGGACCAGTTCTTTTAAATGCTTGTCAGAGCTTACACACAACCAATCACTAAGTTCTATTCATCTAATTCTAAGAAGAACATAGTTTTAATTATTGCCATAGGCTCCTAATGAGCACTATGTAGTTGCAACAAAACACTAAAAGCACGACAACATGTAGCATGTAAAGAGACCAGTAACAGCACTCCAGAGAGATAGAGGTGATAAATTACCATATTTCTGAATGTCTCGATGTTCAGTATCTTAGTATCACAGAAAGGTATTGTCATGAATCAAATTAACAGTACACCTTTAAAACTACTGGTTTACATTACATCATATGCAATGATAGTCTAACCACTGAAATGGAGTCAGGAGTGCCACTTCAAGGAGATCTAATGTTGTTCTTTCCTTCGAATGCTTTTGCGATGCATTGTGATGATTAACCAGTCTTTGATTATTAGGTTGAAACAGCCAATTGTGGGATGGAGGTGGATAACTGATGTCCTGCCTTGGGAGACCGTAGGGTCGGCAGCGTAGCACAACATTCATTTGTTCCTCTGGGCCTTCTGGGCAGATTTGGTAATTTTACCAGTAGTGGAAACCTTTTTCTCCACACCCTTGATAACGCCGACTGCTACAGTCTGGCGCATGTCTCGCACAGCAAAACGACCTGTGAAGCAGAAAAGGACAGTGATAGTGTCATCCATCAGATTCCATCCATCAAATTTTCTGAAACTTCTTTAACCCACGGTCATCACCCTTACCCAGTGGGGGGTACTCAGAGAAGCTCTCAACACACATAGGCTTGCCAGGAATCATATCCACAATGGCAGCATCTCCAGACTTCAGGGATTTGGGGTTGTCTTCCAGTTTCTTGCCAGAGCGTCGGTCAATCTTCTCCTTGAGCTCTGCAAACTTGCAGGCAATATGAGCAGTGTGGCAGTCCAGCACCGGAGCATAACCAGCACTGATCTGGCCTGGGTGATTAAGGATGATCACCTATAAAACAAAGGGTCAACATGGAGGACCTATTAATAGAGAGATTATTTTAGAACTGTCAAAGAGGACTATTGTAGGTGTTTTGATTTAAGCTTGTTTGGCAGATATGACTCATTGGTTTGTTAATTGAAGTCTGCTCAGAGTCTGAACAAATTTGCATTGATTTTACTGTACTGAAAACTTACACTATGGTTTAGTCACATAATTATGATCTAAATATTTAAGCATGACTTTTCTTGGTTTAAAAATATGCTTCTTGGCTTAAGTTATTTCTGAAGGTGTTTAGTCATGCTGACACTTCATTTCTATTATTAGGTCCTTTGTATTGCTTACCTGAGCAGTGAAGTTGGCAGCTTCCTGTGGCGGGTCATTCTTGCTGTCGCCAGCTACATTACCACGGCGAATGTCTTTCACAGACACATTCTTGACGTTAAAGCCCACATTGTCACCTGGAAGGGCCTCGGTCAGCGCCTCATGGTGCATCTCCACAGACTTGACCTCAGTAGTCACATTGACAGGGGCAAAGGTCACGACCATGCCAGGCTTTAGGATTCCTGTCTCTACACGGCCTACAGGTACAGTTCCAATGCCTGGAAAAGAGAAGTCCAAGAAAAAAACCGCAATAAAACTTCTGTTTTCCAAAAGAGCTGAAAACTAAGTTTCAAATTCATTGTTACTTGCCTCCTATTTTGTAGACGTCCTGCAGAGGCAGGCGCAGAGGTTTGTCTGTAGGACGAGTAGGAGGCTGAATGGCATCCAGAGCCTCCAGTAGTGTTGTCCCTGATGCATTGCCTTCCTTCCTGTTGATCTTCCAACCCTTGAACCATGTCATCTAAAAAGAATATAGAATTTTAAGCACATGATTATGATTAAGAACAAATGAGTGAAGTATTACTCATTGTTGATTTGTCATTAACATTCCCAGTTGAACTTGTATTTTCCCATCCCTCTCAGGAGCTAAACAAATCAGTAGTCAAATTCTAGAGGGTGTGCATCTTACACGTATAGGATTTGCATTTCTATGCTTTGTTCGACTTACGTTAGGGCTGGGCTCAAGCATGTTATCTCCATTCCAGCCTGAAATCGGCACAAAGGCAACAGTGTCTGGATTGTAGCCAATCTTCTTGATGTAGGTGCTCACTTCCTTGACGATCTCCTCGTATCGTTTCTGGCTGTAGTTTGGTTCAGTGGAGTCCATCTTGTTAATGCCCACAATGAGTTGCTTTACTCCCAGAGTGTAGGCAAGAAGGGCATGCTCTCGGGTCTGTCCATTCTTGGAGATGCCTGCCTCAAACTCTCCCACACCCGCTGCCACAATCAGCACAGCACAGTCGGCCTGAAGGTACAGTCAGTTTCAAAGAAAATCAGCTTAATGGTAATTATATAATGGCAGTAGAAGTAGTTGGTTATAAGTCAATCATCTGACATATTTGATCAGTAACTCATCTTTGACCTTACAGAAAGCCAAAAAAAAAGTTGTTAGAAATGATCACATACAGTATCTGTGCATCATTCACACAGAGCATCCTCAGGTTACAGACCTGGGAGGTGCCTGTGATCATGTTCTTGATGAAGTCCCTGTGACCCGGGGCATCGATGATGGTCACATAGTATTTACTGGTTTCAAACTTCCACAGTGAGATGTCAATGGTGATGCCACGCTCCCGTTCTGCCTTCAACTTGTCCAACACCCAGGCGTACTTGAATGATCCTTTCCCCATCTGATGAATAAGTGGAATAGGTCTGTCTCATTAATTTGCTTGAATTAACTTTATTTTTAATTGTCTTTCTTAATAGTGATATGACAATGTTGCGAACTGGCTCTGAATATTTATTATATTTACTGTAGGATTCAAGGGATGGCATGTATCTACTTACTTCCGCAGCTTCCTTTTCAAACTTCTCGATGGTTCTCTTGTCAATGCCCCCACATTTGTAGATGAGGTGGCCTGTGGTGGTGGACTTGCCCGAGTCCACATGGCCGATCACAACAATGTTTATGTGGAGTTTCTCCTTTCCCATGGTGACTGTCGGTGGCTGAAGTCACGAGATGCTCTGTTGAGACCAGTGTTGGGTTACAGTCAGTACGGTGCACAGATGGCTCACGGGGCAGGAAAAAGGATCCTTTCATGCACCAGTTAACCTGCTTAACAGATATTGTTATGCCTCACAAAATATTCTCCAAATGTGCAGAAAACAAAATGAAGAATGTGGGTGCAGAAACATTTAAAAGGCCAGACTAGTTTATATTTTGAAGTCTTAACTCATGCAAATTGAGTTATGTGTGACTTCAGTTTACCAACACTGGAATAGTTTGTCTCTCATAAGATTAGGGATGTGTCCATGGCTACTAAACTGCGCCAAGCACAAAACCCTGTGCCCCTCCTACTGTTTCTCCATCCATCCATCCATCCATCCATCCACACCCCTGCTCTCCTTTCTCATCCCTGTCCCCTTGTCTTCACCGCCTGCTTCTGCCCTGCACACACACATCAAAACAACACTGTTTACAAGCAAACATCCCAGTATTTTAGAGCCACAGACTTAGTTGAGCTTCACTCCAAAACAGAATCCACCATTTTGTCAGGATCCCAGCATTTGATAGTGTAGCAGCCATTTGTCAGACACCGCAGTGTTTTGCACACAGGTGAACGCAGAGGACACACAGTTTTAGATCCACTGTAAACACCACAGCTCATGACATTCAATACAAGACACGTTTCCACATTCATCACGCACTTTCCTTCTAAATACTAGAGAGTGAGAGTTTTTATAGTTGTCTGTGTCTTAGTAACGACAGGTAGAAAGGCCAGTGGCTTAATCCCATTGTAACATGATCTTGACTAGACTAGTTCAGGTGGACTCGGTCCCAGGGCAGAGAACTATTAGAATACGCACATTCAATCAATTCTCCGTGTTTAACGCCATTGACAGCTGCCGCATTGCGCTGCAAATGTACAACAGATTAGGAAAACGTCATTGAATGTGATAACCTCAGCAAAAATAATGCGTTTAATCTTATGTCTGGAGGATTTACCGAAAATATCAACCTCCGCCATGTTCTATCATCTGTCCGCTCACAGACGCCTGGGTGCGCATTAGCTACCAGCTGCCTGTCCTCCTTTCTGCATCAACAAGATTCTCAACACGCTGCGTGGCAACATCCGCAACAGAAGCGCCGATGGGCTGTTTGAGCTAATGGAACATTTACAGTCAAATGCATCCCCCCCTCTCTGTGTATTTTATCATGTACCGTGTCGTACCTGAGATCTGGCCGGTGTCAGGTTGGCTGCAGGACCAGAGAGGCTGAGGAGAGACTCTGATCCGGTTATAGCGCACCGGGCAGGGAGGGGGGGATTGCGTAATTGCGCGCACTCGCAGCTCCACAGCATCACAACTAGGGACCGGGAAAAGTTGCCGTAAACAAGTTCATCTGTGAGCGACGAAACACGTACAACCAGTCTGCTTTTTTTTTGTTTGTTTCATCCCAAAATAACGCCATCGAATAAATTCAAACATGTTTTTATTTGCTGTGGTGCATTGATTATTGTTACAAGCATCATCTGACGTTACCTGTAGGGTATAGGTCCACGATTATAGTTTATTTACGATTTAATGCAATTCAAGATTCCAGTCTGCGACATAGATGTTTGTTGACGTTACTTAAGGTTTAGAGTATTTTTCATGGATTTTAAATTTGTGTGTGTGTGTGTGATTCAGGTGGAACAAATGAAGGGAGCTGTGCCTGCAGCGCGCAGCAGGTGGAGCGGTCACCTTTCCAGACGCGCCCTAGTTGGATTAAAATTAACCCTGAAGCCCTTAACTTCTTAATAGTGCACCTGTCTGCACGCCTGTCTGCTCACTATCACTAGATAGTGTCCAGAGAACAGGCCAGGTCAGAGGGAGAGCAACCTATGACCATTTCAGATGAGGCTGTTTTAAGATTCACACTGTAAACATCTAGAGGAAAGGTAGTAGTCATAGAGATGGCCTCTTATCCAGACAGTGACTCAGTACAGAATTAAACTCGTGTCTCTGAACAGGATTGAGAACAAATCCAACGTAAAATGTGTCATTTTGTTGGTTTTCAGTGTGAGATCTGACGTTTTTCTTGTATTTCTCCATTGCTGTTTTGCAGCACATTCTGTCTTCTTTCCAAGCTGTTATAAATAGATTGGAAGATGTTAAATCTATTTTTAGCCACAAATTTGAGTATTTATTGGAATCACACTCAGGGGCAAAAATACATGCAGTGCAGTGTTTTTACGTAGTAGTGGTCCTTTAGTCAGTATTGGTTATTTCCCAGATAAAATTAATTATGCATGAGGCTATTTACTGTAAATTGTAATTTGTGTAGATATTAGTAAATTGGGTTTAATTCATTAATATCACAGTTTAAGCAGGATCTTAAATAAGTAGTGAGAATTGCATTAACAAAGGTCACTTTATTTACAGTATGATGAATTCATAACATGACTTAAGCATGGAACATGTCTCAGTATTTACAGTGCATAACAGACTTAAGACAGTTTTCTGGAATGTTTCCAGGTTTGAGATATATTTATATATTTTTACATTGAGTAGCCTACCGTTTACATAGTTCATTACAGATTATGTAAGAGACAACTTTCCCTTTTCTTTAATGTTTAAAGCAACATATAAAAACAGTAATTAATGGAATGACCCATGGATATGGTACATGTTTATGCTCATGTAATAAGGCACAAGTGCAATACATCATAAGGTGAGATGATGGAACTACTTGTTGCCAGAAATTACAATCAAGATAAAATGTTTAGCTTGTAACTCACATTTAATCGTTTTTCCTTCTTACACACATTAGGTGCAGTATGACTGAATATGCTACATTTTACTATATTTGAGATAATTTGAGCAACCTGGTAAAAATCTAAAAATGCTAAAAGCCATTTTTAAATGTAACTATCGACTATACGAGCCAATTTGTGTATATAATCAGGCTGATATGTTAAAGGTATATGCTTCACTGTGGTAGTTTCAGCAAATCTTTAAAAACTAAATGCACATTATTTTCAGTTTGAAAGATACCTGAGAATTGACACAAAGTGCAAATCCTGTGTAAAAATAGAGGCTGCGTCCACCAGGGACATATTCAAAGCCGATTCCTTCCATTGTCTTCTTAGTGTTTCAAGTTGATGACATGTATAATTGAGCAGTGTTGTCCACATGATTGTAGATCTACATAAAACAATAAGATGGGTACAACTGAAAAAAGACTAGAAACTATAAAAATTCCTGCATTACATTACAAGTAATTACAAATAAATGCTCCCTTTGTATCCATGTATATACATGCACAATGAAAATAAAAACTAAAAAATCACATTATGCTTAATTATAAGGCATTTTCCCAAACCAATGACAAATCTGTAGTTTGGCATGATGACATTTTAAAAAATCACTTTAAAACACTTAATTGCAACAACTATATAATTGTTACAAAGTAGCTTGATTTTGTAAATCCCAAACTCTACAGACATGTTGAAAAAGATATGTAAACTGATATTGTGGCAATAAATCTCCAGATATATGCTGCAGTTCCGCTGAAAACAAAGTGCAATGGATGCAGGAGTACTGTCCTGAAGAAATGAGTGAGCTGGCTGACAGGAAAACCTAAAAAAAGGAATAAGTAGCTAGAGACTATTCATGTATTTTATCATGTACATAATTCATGGAGGTCAACAGATTAGCATCAGTGGCTATAAGCTAGTTTCATTTTAAAGGGTCAACTTTGGTGATTAACGGACTAGATTTCCATTTTTACAGCTAAAGCACAAGATCCACAGCAGATTTCTTAATAATTATCTGTTCCCTCATGGATATAAATGCTGTTATTGTTTGGCTCTGTTGAATTTCTATTTCATCTACCAAAATATTTTGCCTTCAGAAATTTTTCCAACACAAACTATTTTTGAAAGAAGTTTTGTTCCTCGGGCTTTAGCCACAGGAAAGAACATCCTAAAACATATCATGGCTATTTCTAAGAATCCATTACCCATGCCTGGAGTACGAGCAAATACCAGATAAGGCCTGTAGATTTCTTTTAAATTTCAAAGGTCAAGTCTTGCTCAGTTTGTTCCCTCAGTCTCCGTGTGAGTAGAATGTATGGACAGCCCAGGGTTGCACTTTTCCTTCACCAAACAGGGTGTAGAACGATGCTCCGAGGAGGTTGATGGTAGCAGCAATGTAGAAGACGATCTGCCATTCCTCTATGGTGTTCTACAGGACAGTCAGCACAGTTAGTTTGGACTATTGAAGGGAACAAAGGTTGGACAAAACATTTGCATAGAATATATCTCTAGTTCTGGCTTCAGTTGATGTGATATTTTTTGTTTTTTTCCCATCTTTGCCTGACTGCCATTGCTGATTCAGGTCACTAATTAAGGCTGCTAGTTTAAATGCTAAACAATTACAATACAATACAGTGTTTCATCATCATTATAATAAACAGAGAAACAAATTAAGGAGGAAGGAACAAGCCAAAGTGGGATTGCTAAAGAGGATTGAGTGCACCACCTAGTGGCCACACAAACACTTTAATCCTGTGAGGATGGAAATAATAAGATAGGAAATGCAGTGTCAAGGTAAAGTAGGGTAATCGTCTGTCAATTCAGGGACATTTGAGGTCAGAGCAACTAAGTACGCCTCTGAGTAGGTGACAGTCAGCTGTATACGTGTGAAAAACTGCACTTTTACTGTCAAAACTGTTCAAATTAAAGTCAAAATCCAGTGCAGTTTGATTTTAAGAGCTGTATTAAATCATTTGGTTTTATGAAGTGTATATTGGTTTCTTACATTTTTAGTCAAAGCTCTTGCTATAACTGGTCCCACCATGCCAGGAATAGTAGCGAAGGTGTTGGTGATTCCAAGCAGAATACCAGCATACCTACAAAGATAGATGAAATGTTTCTGTTTTATCGACAACGCAAAGAAATCAAACATTTCACACCTAGAGGAGATACTAAACCTCTGCACAGTAAATGAGTAACAACCCTCTGTAGTGGTACAATATATGATCTTATCTCAATGTAGTATGAAATTAAAGTAAAATTACATTAATAACTTAAGTTTTTAGCCTTTATACCTGCATAATATAATACAAGTTTACCTTCATAACTTGACAGAATATATCAAAATCATTCTTGGATTTAAAAAACTATTATTTTTACATTTTTTTAGCTCATGAGTGACACTCACTTGTACAGTGCAAGTATTTAATTCTATGAAGTTTATATTTTCACAGGTTATTCTATAGAGTAGTTGTTCTTACGAGGGAGCGATGTCCAGGTGGTTGATGTTGAAACCAGACGCTGACACTCCACCCAGTGAGGATGAGATGGTGAGGAAGGTCACAGCCAAAGTGTAGTCACAGCCAGTGTATCCTGCTGCCACCAAGAAGACTGCAGGTCCAATCATACCTACGAAATACGACAACATAAGACCCCGACATGAGAAATAAGCATAAGTATAACCTTTAAAGGCTACAAAGACTGTAGAAGTACAGAACATAGTCAGGTTTAAGTAAGAAATCTAGTCATCTGTCACTGCTTAGTATTAAAATAATTGGTAATGCCACTTTTTTTCCCCTTTTGTTGTTGGAACCAAAGTTTTGTGCAGTATTAATTTAGATTCATCATATCTAGAACTTAGCAACTTGAACCTTAATTTTGATCCTAATGTTAAAAATTAATAAACCAAAAAATATTTGGAAAAGATATTTAAGGTTTTTCAAAGTTTTGTAAACTTAATAGATATTTTTACTTGAATATCACAACATTAAACATCCATATTCCTGGATAGAAACACTATAGTAATATATTTAATATAATATTGTAAAGCGCTTTTGGTGCCTTGAAAAGCGCTATAGAAATCCAATCCATTATAATTATTATTATAGTTGGGTTTTTTTTGTCTCTGGACATGTGAAATCGACCTAAGTGTATTTTTTAGGCGTTCTTAGTGGATGGAGAGGTGGAAAGTAAAAACTTTTTTCAGTGTGATAAAACTACAACTCTACTTCAAACTCCATCTGTGTCAAATGTCGAGCATACATTAGAAGTTTACTAGACATTCGTCACAGACAGAATTATTTTATCAAGACTGAATGTCACAACAAACTGGAGCAAACTCATATGTCCATGAGTAAATTACAGTCTGTTCATCATTATCTGCACCTCCATCATTACTTCAGACATTTATAGTCAGATCACACATTAAAAAGAAAAAACAAAAAAAAGACTGACTTAAACAGCTTGGATGAAGTTTTCAACCGGAGCACTCCTCAACCTCTCACTTCTCTTAACTCTAGTGATCTTATTCCGACAATAGACATTTGTCTGTGACATTAAAACCACTTGAACAGTCGTCTGCTGCACATGAGTAAACCTCTCCAACACAATGAGGCGGTGAGTCTTCCAGCGTCTATTAGAGCATGAACAGATAAAACCACGACTTGCCAACAAGGGAGGCGGCCTTCCGGACTTTGACGGTGGGACACTGGCAGGTTTCCCTCAGGTAATCGGCAATCTGACCACTCAGCACAGCTAACACTGCACAGCCGATATAAGGTAGAGCTGACAGCATACCATTCTAATGTGGACACAAACACAGACACACAAAACATGAATATACAATAGTGTTTTTTTTATATATATATAATATGACTTAAACATGTTTCCAATAGCACCTGCAGTTTTCAGGTTTTGTTTGAGTTTCTTCTTAAGTTACTGTTAAATGCACATTTGACTCCAAATAAACTGACAACCCTACTTTGTAATATCACTACCGTTAAGTATAATTAAACACCCAACACTTACAGAACATGCATGAAGCCCGTATGTACCTCACCTGCTGTATGCTGAAGCCCAGTATGTCATTCATGTAGGTTGGCAGCAGGGTGAGGAGAGTGTAGAAGGTCCAGTTGTAGGAGAAGTGAGCCACAACGATGGCCCACAGCGGCCTGGATGTCACTATGGATCCCCAGGGGATGTGGGTTGAAGTGGACAGCTGGACGCAACACGAAGAAGACAAAAGGTGGATTGGGTTTATAACAGTCTAATATGATACTCTGCTTCAGGCTTCATTGACTTGGAAGTGTCCAGTTATCATCATCTCTGACACAAATACTGATACAGCACACAAAAGCACATGATTTTTCCTGCAACACAGAAACCACACAGATACCAAGGTTCAATTCACTCTTTAAACATTCAACTCTACACAGATGTCCACTTCCAAGGTGAACATTTACAGTTCCTTTGAATTGATGGCTCATGGTGAGTACTGTGACAGAACCGCTGAGTAAGAGAGATAAGAGAATAAAATGATGCAATCATGAGATTGCATAAAATCATCAGATAACACACTAGTGTGGTCTAAAGTGTTGCTACTGTTTGTACCCTACAGTAAAGATAAATGTAATTATTAAAAATGAATTCAACCCTACAGAAGCAGATCCACTGTTTTTTTACTCAAATAACTCAAATGAGATACACAAAATGAACATTAAATTGATCCACCTATATTATATACTTATCAGCTTTGTAGTTTTGACAATGCATGTGCACATTCCAGTAACACGCATCAACTATACTTAAGAGATGGAGACATAATATTTCGATATCCTATAAAACTTTTCCTTTCCTTTCAGGTAAAGCAGCATTCATGTCTGCAACTCTTACCTCATTCTTGAGTGACGAGGTGATGTAGAGCCTCTCTCGTTCTGAGATCCGTGGGTGAGTGTTTGGAGTATTAAACACGAGTAGTGCCCACAAGACAAACCACACCAGCCCAAAAGCACCTGGAAACACGCAACTCATTTCACAACACTGCAGTGGTGCCCTGTTTACATTGCATCTCATTTTTTTCTCAGGGGTGTTTTCTTATTTCCAAAACATGATCTTCACAGAAATTATACTTCAAACATATTGGATTTGTGTGACTTTTATTCCCTGAAAACAGTTTGTATGTTTGACACAAATATGAGCGGTTTAGTTTTTTGCCAAGCTATAAAAGTAGATGGTGACTCTTTGCTGTGGTTCAGTTTTTCTTCTTAAAAACATAAGAATTCAGTTTCCATGAACCAACAAGGAAAGGGGAACCTAAGAAGGACTGCTGTCTGCATACACAGCAGATGATGCAGTATAAGCTTGTAGCACTACACTAGAAGTCTAGTGGCTGAGTGCAAATATATTGGCACAAATGTGAGGTAGAAAAACAGTAAAACAATATAACTTTCAATTACAGCTGAGATCAGAAATGCATATTTTTACAATTTGGCAAGATCAAACCATCTGTACTGTACTTACAGCATTTCCCTGAAGTAGTGTGTATTTGTGATTAAATTGAAGCCTTTCCATGTACTAAATTCTTTCTTTTTTAATAGTTTTTCTCCATTAATGATAAGAAATGAACACACAATCTCACTAATGTACCAAAGGAATTTACCAAATATATAGAAGACATAAGTCCAGTCCAGGTAGAAGCAGATTTCACCTGACACTGGAAGAGCTATCACCGTCCCCAGCTGGGCTCCTGCAGTGAAGGATATGACACCACAGTATATATATGTCACAATGTGAACACACTGGTGAAGGTATTGAATAACAGCTGCACAAGGGCTGATTCAAATCTACAAGTCAATATAAGTAGTCATATGACAGACATTCCAGGGTTTGCTTAAGCAGCAATTGTCTGATCAAGTGCAGCAGGAACAGGACTGCATTGCATTTTACATTCCATGTGTTTGTTTGCAACTGCAGCTTACCAATATATGAAATTGTAAGCAATCGACTTCTCTCCAGAGGTGGGGCCCATGATGCCCACATGGTATACATTGCAGGAAAGGTGACCCCCTGAGGAATGATGAGCACAAACACCCACGCATTAAGATGGCTGATTATTGTTTTTTGTATATAAATAAGTGTGAGATGAAGGACAATGCTTTCTTACCTCTCCTACCCCTTCCAACACTCTGACAGCTATGAGGTAGCTGGCCCCCAGGTCAGCAGCCACAGGGGTGAGTAATGTAAAAACTACAGTTCCCAAAATTCCAAAGCCCAATAGCCATTTGGGACCAAATCGTCCCGCTAGGTAGCCACCCGGGATCTGCGTTAGGATGTAGCCATAAAAGAAGGAGCCCAGGATCCAACCTTGTGTCTCAGAATCCCAGTTGTACACACTGGCCTGTTGAGAAAATCCATCAAATCTACGTTAAGTGAAAACAAATTTGAGCCTCAATAACTGCAAAGCTAGAATTATTGTCTTGCTGCTGTGAAACAGTTGTGCTGAACTTTACATCCATCTCTGTTCAGTATCATTTAATGCTTTTAGTATAATTCTAATCAATAATTTACTGAGGAATTCTATTTACACACACAGGGACTGGCACATTATGTATTCCTGAGTAAATTTTATGACACCTCAGATGCACAAATACAAACAGACACTTGAGGCTCAGGACATATTTTACACATGAAGTCAAACTCAGACTTGGATACTGTGTTACTCACCGTGTGGTTATGTTGGGGTCGTGTCGGACTATCATGGGCAGGACACACTGAAGAGCTGTGGTTGATGCTGTGTTGATGAGTGTTGTTGAGCATGTCCACCATGGCAACACTGAGGTTGACGCGCAAAGAGTAGACCACAAAGAAGCCATATGAGGAGAGCAGGGCCAGGCCGTAGCGTGAAGAACAGCAAACTGGGGCTACAGAATGACAGAAATATGAATAATAAAACTTAAACGACACATTACTATGTATCTGTCATTTACTACTTAGCAGATCAAAGTTATCTAATTTTAGGGTTATTATGTAACCGTAATGTGCAAACATAAAAGCTGTAAATGGGTATAGCTTTCTCAAGACAAATATTGATTTACAAATATGTGATCTACTGACAATAAAATGACTGAAACTCAGTGTTCATGACATAAAAAAACTAAAAATGAAACGGCTTTGCACATAGAAGAGGAAGATAAAGCTAAGCGTCAGTGCTGAACACAAACACTATGATGACATTAATTAAACACAAGTGTCAAAACTCTTTCTGTTCTTGTACATTTCCAAATGAATAGAATTTTGGAAATTAAGTTAAAAGAAAAGATTACAATTTAATCTACTACCGTACTGTAGACGCTTTAACAACTACTTGTTCCTTAAAATGTCTGACAGAAAATTTTCAGTTCATTTTTCCATTTGACTTTTCTTTGCAGTAGTTTCCACATTTATTTACTCATTGTGCATGCACATGTAAGATATTCCTATTTTACAGTAGGATCTACATGCAATTGTATTGCTTCTGTTACACATCACAGTATTAAGCACATGTCAACAAGTCATAGTTAAACAAGAATAACCGGTTCAGTCTTAGAGAAAAGTCATTACTCAAAATTGCAACTCATGTTTTTAAGGTTAAAAGTGTCAGGTCAGCTTTAAATGACTGTGTTTGACTTGAGTGGACGTACAGAGAAAACATAAAAAAACCCATAAAATGTGTAGTATAGATAGGACTGGGTTATGAGGTTGACACAGGGCAGATGGTCTTCTGCTGACAACTCGTGACTCATGCTATAATGACATCTTGTATGCAGCTGTACATTGACTTCACCAGCCTTGTTACTCAGATCTACAGCTGTTAGACCACTAATCTTACATTTCTGTTCAGACTATGTTTACAGTAACATGTAGTTAATGTAGTCGTGTTGGACTACATTCCAAAGTGGGGTGGTTATCGGAGTAAATCAAACACACAAGGCGATGGAAACTAAAGAAGAAAATAACCTGGAGAAATGCTTACTTGCGTTCTCTTTATGAATAAATAATATAAATGGTTTAGGGCACAGGCTACCCCTGTGTTACCTCACATGAACCCTGGCTCCAACACCCGCCTGTTTATTTTTCATTCACCTCTTTGGACTCTGTCTTCGGTCCTCTTGTGCAGTAGTGGTGTGTCCTGCTCGTCCCCCTCCGTGTCCGTCCCGTACCGCTCCATGGTCACTTCAACAAGACAAGCAGCCGGAGGAGGCGACTCACTGCATCACATGAAACCATCAACAATAACAACGGTGACGGAAAAAGCTACTTCTCCGTAAGCTGAGTCTGCAACAGGAAGTTGAGTCCGTCACATGACGAGGAGCCGCTTCGAGGCGGGCGTGACGTCACTTCCGCATCTTTCATCTTGGGGTTTATAGGCATAGTTATATTTATAGGTGAACGGTAATTAAATTGTAAGTGCGTTACCACCACATACCGGCACAGAGGGTGAGTATTATTATTATTATTTTAGTATTATTATTGTTATTGTTTACTCAATGCTTTGCGTGGCAGTACCGCCATCTGCTGGGCGAGACACGTAACGCTGTTTTGTCTGATTCCTCAGGTGAGAATCCTAACTGGAAGAAAATGGAGCATCGAGCAAAAGAAACCAAAGATGGGTCAGGGAGGGAATATTATCTCAGAAAAAAACAGACTGGATTTCTCAATGCAAATTTTTAAGGTTTTTATTATAATTATTTTAATCTATAAAGTGATCCAATTGTGTCAAGAAATGTGCTGTTTCTTTAAGTAAACAGTTTACAGCCTGAAATGTTGAAATATATAACATTTAATTTCATTTAGGTATATGGGAAATACTCGTGAGAAGTCATTTTGCCACATTATTGCTTCATGAAGTTTTTCAAACTATATTGCTTGATGTGCCCAGAGAATGAAAGAAAGAAAAATAGTCTAAGTTATGCTGTGCCTTAAGTTTTCTGAATGCCCTGTTCCTTTTTTCTTTTTTTTTTTTAACAGCAGTTCAGCAGTTTTTCTGCAGACATGGACACATCCAGTAACATCCTGTTGTCTTTTGTTTTGTTTCTGCCGTCTGGATGATGAAGGTACTTCTCTATGTTCATTATAAAGTATAATGTGTAATACGGCACATGTGTTGATCTGTCTGTAGCGTTTCACATCTGACCTTACGTTTTTTTGTCTTTGCAAAGCTTCCTGATCAGATTTCACCCAATGTCCCTTCAATTCCTCAGACTTTTATCCTGATACACCTCAAATTTTTCTTATAATTCTCTACTAATGACAGGTAATGGATGTAGCCCATATCGTTTCCATTTAATATTGCCTGTTTTGCTGAACACTAATGCATAATATTGTCCCTTTTGTGTACTGTGGACACTATTAAATCTTATTTATGTTCCATTATTATGTTAAACCCTCACTATGAATGAACTCCTCCATTATATCTGCATTTGTGCTTCCAAACAGGTTGACCACTACAGCTTGTTATTTGATCTTATCAAATGACTCATGTTAATAGTTTGTTTAGATTTTATTGACAGTGATGACAGATGTCTATAGTTTTGCTAGATCTCATTTGAAAGAAAAAAACACATTACACTAAAACCTGTGACTTGTCAAGTGTATTTGAAGCCTTTCCTCCATCGTGATTCTCATTGTTCTTGTATTTGTTTTAATCATATTAGACTCAGACATCCTGGGACACAACAGCTTTCTCATGATCCCTATGTAACAAAGATAATCTTTACAGTAACCTCTGTTCTTTAAAAAAACAAAAGTTTGAACCTATGCAGAAAAAAACAAAGAGTGTGGGTGAGTTTCTCCACTGGTAACTCCTCCCACATTTTATACTATTAATTCAGGAGATATAACCTTTATAGACAATGTACAAACCTAAAATTGACAAAGCTTTCAGCATTCCTCTGCATTATAACCAGTGTGTATGAAATATATTGGATGAAAACTATCAATAAGAGGATATAAACTAATCAAAAGACTGTTTGTTTTACACTCCATTTAGTTTTTGTTAAAAGGTTTTGCTTTGTTTCACCAAAGCCGTGGACGTACACGTGCAGCCACAGAATCAGATGATGTTTGGAGATGATGTAACCTTTAAACACAGGTTTGTTGTTGAGACGAGAAGCAGCTCAGATGTTTGACTCCAGGCTTTGTTTCCACCGCAGAGAACAAAGACTGTTACAGCATATGACGGACAGATAGAAAAGAGGCGTGAACTGACAGTGATTGAATGACAAATTAAGCTTCAAGCAGACATCACTCCAGACCTTCTGAGATGCATTTTGAGATAAAAATACAAACACATCTCAGTATCCATGTCAAATAGATATTATCTGTTAAAATGGCTTTGAAAATGTCAGTGTGTAATGGCTGTGGCTTAAAACCTCTGTGAAAGTCATTTGACATGATGGTTGGGGAGATAATTGTAGTTTCAATACTCAGGAAGCTACACAATGAAAGACAATGACATTGCATCTTCTTCCTGATGAGAAGTGGGACATTATACTTCACGTCTTGGCATCAGCTGCAGTGCAAAAGTTGATCTCTGCATGTTGTGGTTTGGTTGATTTAAGCCTGAGATCACGCTGCTGAAATCTAAAACAAGAAGTTACAACAGTGTAACAGAGGTTTGGTTGAGTTTGTGACTGAGTTTGGGCTGCGACAAATCTAAAAAAAATGATGTATGTTTTCAACAAAGTATGTGGAATCACTGATATTAGATATTTTTCTGCAATATCACCCTGCAGTTCTTATCGTTGACATTTTTAAAAGAACTACATGTTTTTTTTTTTGTTTTTTATATATCAACCAAATCCTTGACAGTAAACCTCCAGCATTTTATTAAAATTGTCCTATATTTAGTATTTTCTTCTCTATGGTTTTAATATTTGCTTTTTTACAACTGCAACCAAATTGAATAATCTGGAAATGGACTAGAAGTGGAAAAAGGAATAATGTCTTC
>JAPTYQ010000008.1:15415468-15426838 GCA_029814465.1 Ostorhinchus cyanosoma
CTTTAACATCAATGACAGATGGAAGTCTTTTGTGGTAGTTGTGGATGAGAAACTATTTTCTCAGATGCTAAAACTGCTTATTCTTTTTGGCAAAACACCTTCAGTTCCTTTCAGATTTTAAGTTTTCTTGCATGAACTGCATTTTTGACTCCTCCCCAAAGTGGTTCAATGATACTGAGGTCAGGAAACTGAGATGGCTTCAGCTTCGTTTTTTTTCTGCTGTAGCCAATAACAGGTGAACTTGGCCTTATGTTTTGAGTCATTGTCATGTTGGAACATTCAAGACCGACCATGCACATTCAGTCAGGGTATGTAAACTTATGAGCACAACTATATAGTCAATACACAATGAAGCATGGATTACCTGCAGTGTCTCCCGTGACATGTAGGCGATCTGTGACTCTGACAAAGGCCCGGTTACTACAGAAATACAACAAAGAAAAAAGCAGTGAGGGAAGGGGAGAGACCGACAGCAAAAGTAAGAAGATAGAAGAAAAAGGACGGCATTTTGAAAACACACTAGAGACTAAAAAGTGTGTGTGTGTGTGTGTGTGTTTTGTCTTACCGTGATAGATATCCTGC
This sequence comes from Ostorhinchus cyanosoma, assembly GCA_029814465.1. NCBI lineage: Eukaryota > Metazoa > Chordata > Actinopteri > Kurtiformes > Apogonidae > Ostorhinchus > Ostorhinchus cyanosoma. Next base: position 15,416,051 of record JAPTYQ010000008.1, read on the forward strand.
AGTGAACCTCCTCCGCAGTATTCCATACTAATCCATAACTTATCTCTCCTGCACACACACATATCCAATACACACAGTCAGAACACACACTAACACAAATACAAACATCTAATGTAAGGGACTTTTCTCAAACACCTTCTTCTACGTTTTTACTTTCATACATGTAATATCTTGTGTTACTCTTTTTCACTCTAGTAAGATAGAAGTTGCACGTTCTTCCCTTCTGCAACACATACTTTTAAAGTACAACAATAACAACAGAATCTGTGCAAACAGACACATATTCTTACCGTAGATAACTGCCGAAATAGGCTACAATATTGGAGTGTTTACAGTCCTTCATCATGATAATCTCCTGCTGGACGACAGCAAAGTCCTCACCTGGGAACAGATGAATACATGTAAATTACTATATAACTGAAAGCAAGAGGAAACAAGGCTGTGTTAACATTTTACTGTATTTGTTTATGATATCTAATATTTATGTATGCTTTTAGTGTGGATGTGTGGATGAAATCTACATTTTCTGTAACTTCTGCTGATGTCATCTTGGCCTGGACACACAAGACTTTTAATCTCAACAAGTTGTTTTTCTTGGTTAAATTTTAAAAAAATTGAGACAAACTATTCTGCAATTTACAATGAGATAATATGTTTGCACACTTTTATTTTAAACTAACTAAATAGTTTGTATTTTCCCATTCCATGTGGAATAGTACTAAGAAAAAACAACAAAAATATGGCTGGACATAAGAACTGGAGAAAGGTGAAAAGACCGTTTCACTGGGTGGGGGGGGGGGTTGGATGGATAGATAAGGTCTCAGTGGAGATAAAGTGAGGAACACAAAGAAAAACAAAGGGAGGTAAACGGAGGAGGACAGATAACTCACCAGGTTCCAGTTTGATGACTTTGATAGCAGCCAGTTCTCCTGTGTTGACATTACGAGCCTAAAAGCGGGAAAAGAAAACAAAAGTCAGCGAAGGTTCTCTCATTACACTGTTTGTGCTTTTGGTGCCACATCAACACACAAGTTTCTGCTTTAACCTTTTACTATCCGTACTGTTCATTGAACCAGTTCCATTTCTTATAACAGGTGACATCTCAGACCAGAATGTATGTATCAGACGTCACTTAATAGAAAACACAGTCTATTTTTATTTGTAAAACTACAGTTAAAGTATGCCTGAAACCCTAACCCTTACTGTAAATGGGTCACTGAATGGACACTCACTGCAAATGCAAGTGGTTTGATATTTCTAATGCAATGCTCACAAGGATTTTTGACCATTAATTAGAACCAAATGCTGCTTTCAGATGAATAATTTGCTTCTTTTTTCTTTTCTATACATTTCAAAATAAGTTTGACCTTATGACCAAACACCACACAGAAAGAGATTTGACCCCAGGTTCATGGAAACTTTTAATCTTAAAATACTTTAATACACTGTTGCTCGTAAAGTCCGAATAATATTCTTTTTAGACAGATTCCTCTTTTTATTCTTTATTATTCATTTATTTGTTTATTTAGCAGGGACAGTACACATTAATGAACATTTCTGTAAATGTGCCAATATTAGCAAAAAGGCTATTTTTCAACTGTTGTCCCTGGATAAGAAGTAAAGTATTCCTATTCATACCCATCAGTAATAACCTTTGACCTGGTACAATGATGACATACCAGGTCCCAGTTACACTTTATCAAAAAATAAATCACAGTCACAATCATTTCATGAGGAAAAGTAAAAATATTTAATTTCACCTTCATGGGCAACAGTGTATATATGTGTACACAGGTGAGATCTGTCTTTAGTGTCACTATGAAATGCTTCCTACGTTTATTCCTATGCACTGATAAACTTAATCCATGTTTGTGCAGCTGTGTAGTACACATATATGTTGGAGGATTACATGCATTTACGATTCTTTTCATAGCAATACGTTCGCATTATATTCCCTCTAGGATATTAATCTTTTTCCTACAACACCCTTTCTGTTCATTTTTAAAGGGAAAGACAGGAACGCATCTGTCTTCAACAGGAAATCCAGACAGATTTTCCCCCCTCTTTCCTGAAAAGCTGATTTTTGTAGTAAAGCTGGATTTTTTTGCAGCATATTAAGGGACTGACAGTGATTTTCTATAAATAGTGAGCTGTGTTTACATTTAGCAGTAGGTCTGAGGCAGTGGGAGAGGAATTCGATATGAAATGTACATGAATAAAACATATCTTTTAGAGTGGTGATGTACTGGTTCACTCACAGTGCACCACCTGACACAGAAGACCAAAGGAATAAATAGAAGATATGTGACGTTGACTGATTATTCTGATGCAGCCTTGAAAAGACAAAACACGCTGAAATTAGGATGGTTCATCCTTTACGAAAGGGGCTATTACGTCCTTTCTTTTTCTTTTTTGGTTGCATTATTTTCAAATTATGAAGACAGGAACACCCTTATGTACTGTCACTGCAGCGTCATCAGTATATTTATTTATACAACATCAGAGGCTAAAAGCTGTGACATTTTACATCCTGGTCAAGCTGGTAACACATTGGAAGCTAAATGGTTTTTTTTATCACTAGCAAATACTAAAAATACTTTGAATATTACATCTTAATAATTATAAGTGACCATTTTGAGGTTTCCCTGATCCGAACCTGCATTTGGAATATCAATATTAATCCTAAATTCCTGACATGAGAGACATAACCTACTTATCATTATTACATTTGAGAATGAACGGAATAGCTACTAAATGGAGCTTGTGGTGAGATTGTTTGGTCAGCGGTATGTTTCCGTGTGGAGAATGAACTTTCCATCTCAGCTTTTAAGCTAACGCGGATAAGAAAATAAGTCCTGAAAGTGCCTGGAAAAAATGGAGATTCGAGTGTTAACGTTTCCACACCAACGAGGAAAAATCCATGTGCGGATGAAGATCATGTGAGATGATCAGAAGCTCCAGCCTGGATGATGTGGTGAGACTGATTTTGTTATTTGTTGAGATTTTTTTAAAGACGAAATTAACTTCAACAATATATATTAACCCTAATAGAACTGGAACTATTTTCGTGGTGACTTCCATAGGATTTTTTCCTCTCTATTTAACTTTTCCTAAGTAATTTATCACCATTTATTTTAACACTACCCTCTGCATTTAGCATTTTTTACCAGAGAAAATCAGTTGTTTTCTTAGAGTTAATTTACTAAACATGTAGATGTTAATTAAAGCTGCGTATGACGTTCGTCACCAATTTTTCATCAAATCTGTAAAACTCGAGTGACAGTCGAAGTATCACAAATCCGTTAGTCTTTCTGTGATTACACACCTTCACGATGAACAACTTTGAAGTTGACTCCATCACAAGCAGTCCATTTGTTTACATACCATACTGAAACCTAAACCAAACCGTGACTCAGGGGTTTTCTGAATTCCACGCAGCCACACTATGGCCGTAACAGCAACAAACACGGAAACGGCTTCACTTCTTCTTGCTGCTGCGTGGAATTAAAAAAAAAAGTCCTGAGTGTCAATGTCAGTTTTTTCCAATATCATGCAGCCTTATGAAGCTTTAAAGTTCAGCGTATATTTAATCTATTTTTTGGTCATTTTCAAACTACATTGCTTTTATTGGTGAATCAATGTTGCGGAAAATAACGCATCTTCACAACTACAGCACAACAGAGCCTCTGAATGTCCAAACGGGTCATATCTGATGGCAAGAAAAAGTTGAGAAACTGCATTTTACCTGAATTATTCACAGGTATTCATAGGATTAATGGTTCAGTAGTTGTTAAACATTTTAGATCACTGGACGCTTTTGGTCGACGGCATCCGTTTAGATTTTTAATGGTTAAAATAAGAGTGCGTCCATTCATTACAATGCTCTTTACCTCACTTTCCAAGAACTAAAAAAAAAAATAAAAAAATAAGGAAAATAGTCTCTCTCTGTACCTAGCAACACAGAAAAAAAGGTAACTAACTTTAGGACAACCACTGCGCAAAAAAAAAAAAAAAAAATCTCGACGGTCAATAAGAAAGTCCAAAAAACAAAAACTGAAAAACATGAAGAGAAACCGAGGAAGAACAGAGGCCGTGGAAGGATGACAAAGTCTAACTCACACCAAAACAACTATGCGGTGGAGGGAAGAGAGACAAAGAGACGCAAAGAGAAAAGAAGAGAGAAGCCGAGTGGAGGGTAGAGACAGTGTGTCTTCAGTCAGCAGACAGACCAGAGATGACTCATATAGCGCTCAGTGCCAGTGTTGGTGGCAACAACATACAGCCTGACTGGACTTGATTGGTTAGCTGTTGTGTCTGACTGCTTGACTGAACGCACGCCGTCTGGTGTAAACAAGACGCCGTTGGTATGATTCCCCCTTTGAACACCAGCCGGAACGCTTTTTGAGAAATGTCTAAAAGTGAGCAAAAATATACACAAACACAACAACAGAAATCAAAAGGAATTTACAGACTCAACAAAGACCGCTGTACTCATTGGGGAAAATATAACACATAAAAACATGCAACTACTTCAGAACGAGTCAACAAGTCAGTTTTTGTTCCGTTCTTATGTAAACGGCTGTCCGAGTGTGCAATGTGGTGAACTCATAGCAGCGCCATCCATCATTCTGTGACTTCTCATAAAATAAACTCTGATGTTGCAACGACTGAACAAATAAAAGATGTGGGATGACTAAACCAAAAGCTTCTTTACATTATTATCATTATTAATTATTATTGTTGTTATTATTATCATTATTATTATTAAGGGTTCGTACGCATTTCTCAAGGTCAAATTCAAGCACTTTTAAGAGTCATTTGCAGTTTTTTCCAGCACAGCACCTTATCGCTGGGGTCAAATCTATATATGTAGGAAAACACACACATGATTTTTTTGGGTGATTTTTGTCACAGTGACGTACCTTGTATTATGCTATAAACATCTAAAATGATGTTTTATAATAGCAAAAAGTTTATAAATTAAAGAAGAACACAAAGTTTTATCCAAAAACAAAGGGAAGCCACTTGCCGTTCTTCAGACACACTCATACTGAAATAAAAATGTACCTGGAGTCGACCTGAGAACACCCACTAATTTTTTTTATTTTTTGACATAAAGTTTTATTTTTCTAAATGTATCACCTCCCTTTAAGTAACTTTAGCTTGCCACCTAGCCTGGCATTGTTAATATTAAAACTAAATAAACAAATCACATTACAGAGTAATAATTGTAAGCCCTTTCAAATGCTTCGACTAAAATTCAAGCACTTTTCAGATCTTGAAAACGCAACATTAAAAGTCAAGCATTTTCAAGGATTTCAAGCACCTGCACAAACCCTGATTATTATTATTAAAGGCAAAGTTTCTGACTCTCATGTGAACCAACTATAGGTGAGAATTCAAGGGTGAAAACACTCATGACTCATGACTTCATCAACACAGATCCTCTGTTGTTCGGCCGACGTTGATAGAGCAGCAGGTTAAGTCAGTTTGCGGTGCCAAAACAAACAGTTGTGAAACCACCAGGACGGAGGCAGATTGGTAGAGCTACACAATTGTAATGCCATTTTTACACTGAACATTAGCCCAAATATGTTTTTTTTCAATGTGGTTAATGCCACTATCTACAGATGACTTGCACTTTTCATATAGCCATTGTGTTTTGGATTTAGTTTGATTCTTTTGTGGTCAAAAACAAACTACAATACCACAGATTCCCCCGGGCATAATTGTTCAACTATTCAACACTGGTTTGGTGGTGGACATGCAATTTTTGTGATTTAACAGAATCATACAGCAAACCATAAGAAAATACTGCTGAAGTCCCAACTGATCAAATTTACCAGACTGCTTTATAAATGTAGCGAGACTGGTGCATCCTGTCCCACACAGTCCATCTTTATGTTTTCGTGGAGTGTGTGCTGACACTGTTAAGGCCAGATGTCGGCTTTACCGCATGTTCAGATCACGTTCAGTTGCAGGTGCCTGTGGGTGAACGTCTGATTTATGATGAGTGGGGCCTCTTCAGTGGCTGTGTCAGTGATGCCATTAGTGAAAGTGTTGTGGTATGCTGCTCTACGCTGTTTTATCGCCTTTACCATTCACTTCATCATGTCATGTATTATTTACATGCATGTTTGATGTCCAAGGTCATGACACGCCAAGTGATTGCACTGTGAAGCAGGGATGAGTACAAGCATATGCATAATCAAAGACAGAAGTGTGTACATTGACTAAATTATGTGCCACACTCTTCGTAGGGCAGATATTGTGTGAAATCTTCAAAATAGATCCCTGAAAAAGTGAAAAAAAAAACCAATAAGGCCAGACCTAGAATCTTTTGATACTGTCTCACCCCTCTTGTCTTACCAACCATAAATAATATTCCTGCATGGAACACTGTCAGACTAGAAAAAGGAGCTGGAGCTAAAAAATACAAAAGACAACTGCAGTGACCTGACACAAGAATGAACACAAATTCAGTTTAACATTGACGACAAAAGCCAGAGGTTTGTGTGTTTGTGTGAAATACATAAGTCAAACCCCTAATCCTAAAACCTCTATGAGACAGTGTGTATGATACACTCAACGTATGGACATCCCTGGATGCGTTTCACTCTCCCTCTCTGCACTTAAAACAAAACAGATCAACATGTGATCACCTCCATTGTACTCCAGGACCATCTGAGAGAAAAAACAGAGCTGCAGTGTTTATTTTACTTCAGGACTCCTTGCTTGTTTGGCCAAGAAAACTTCCATCTTTGTCCTTTTGGGCTAAATATTTTGCTTAAATGCGTTTTTGCTCTCTTCAACACATGCCTGCCCAAAACATGACCATCTCTGTGCGCTGCAGCACTGACACACCGTGTATTACTATTTACAGTAAATCTGTGTGGAAAATCAGTCTTGTGAGGTTGACTGCAGGCGGTCGACAGGTCTGCTGGACTGAGTGAGACAAGGTCCGAGTTCATGTCAGATTAGAGGTCTGGTTATCTGAGACGAGTCACCTTAGGTCACCGTTTCATGTCCAAGGATGAACCCTAATGCTCTCTGCTTATGGAGCGCCGATAGTAATCGGTATGGAGCTCACTGAATCCGAAAAAATTAATTCATCTCACTATTCTACAGTTTGATCATAATGTAAATTAATTAGTACTGAAAGTATTTTTTCTCACTTGAGGTAAAAAAAAAAGCTCTACAACAGGATCCAGGTTGTACCATTCTATCTATCCATATAAAATTATCCCAGCTGTAGGAGGGGAATGGTATCTTTCACCTACCGTCACCTCCACTTCTCACGTGGTCTCATGTGTAATCTAAGGAAACCTGGAAAACCTGACAGCTGAGATTACTCATGACTGTCTCTTGACATTTTGCAACTCTTACTTAAACAGGCTATTTTACATCACACTTTTCTATCACTTGAACCTAGTGGAGGAGGTACACTGTACTGAAGCCTGTTACAATACACAGACTCTACAGTAGTTCTTAACTTTCTCCAGAGGGGATTTTTCCAGTGATTTAGACATTCTAATAGATAACAGCAAAATAAGCTGTCATTAGCTACTTAAGAAAACTGTGTTGTCTTCTGCTTAATGATCCTGCTAATGACTCAAAATAACATATCATCACCTCCCAAACAACTGCATAAGGAATTTTTTCAGATGTTTCAGGAGACAAAAAAAATAGAAACTATTTGATGATTTAAGCAAAAAAGGAATTTTTGACAAAAATGACAGGCAATTATTTAAGGAAGGTGATAATATTTTAACAACTACTGTTATTCAAATTTAGCTCTTTTCTACCAAGTGAAAACATATTTCACTTCATTTTAAGATGATTAGCAATTTTAAACTCCAAAAATACTGCAAAAAATTAATAAATATTCAGGTAGCTTTTGTTGAAGTGAATGTTGAAATGAAAAGCAGGATTTGACTGTACAACCACTGAGAATATAAACCATTCATTACTGAATTAGCATGTTGCTCTGGCCCTGGTTAGTCAAAGCTACAGGAGGTAAAACAGGGGAAAACAACAGAACTTCCATCTGCAGCTCTCTCCTCTCAGTCCAACTCAAAGATGATATGATATAGGATCAATGTGTGAACTGTGTGTTATGTGACTTCACATTTACAATCACATATCACTGATTTTCTACAACCTGAGAACAGAGTCCAGACAGTGGGGTAGGATACGTGTTTAAACACAGACCGCTTGAATTATAATATGCTGAAAGGTAATTATGGAATTTATGGATCAAGCACTGCAACAATAGGTAAGCCCTCTACTTGGTGGCAGACTTTAGAAGGTATCTATAAGGGACAATTACAAATACACGGTTCCTAAACCACTACCCACATTTGGTCACATGGTATATGCAGTGTATTTTTTCTTGTCTCAACAGGTATACAACTCATTAACAACCCACTGCCCCCAGGAGTGGAACAGGTGAGGTGTAAAGCTGCATGCAGTGAAGTGATCTGAACAGGCACACCTGTCTTTTAACAAAACAGCAACTCACTCAAGCAAAACACAACTGAGCACAAGCACAGCAAGTGTCCCACAGTTCCCAGGGCTGCTTCAGTTCAGCAACAAAAACACTGAATCAAAGCCGTCTTCTGTACACAACATCAACCCAGGAGTCACCAAACCTACAGTTAAAAGAGAAGCCTTGATTGATGGACACTTTATTCTTCACTGTATTCCTGAAACACATCGAACAATTAACAGATGAATTCAGTTCATTATAAAGGAGAAACACTTCAGTCTAACAGAAGCACAGTCATCCCAGATGTTGTTGTTGACATGAATGTGATTTATTTTCTCTATATGCCACTAAGATCCACATTCAGTGTCAGTCTGTGAAGTCACATACCACACACTTCACACACTCATGCAACACTGACCCACCCAAACAGTGTGTATGTACAGAATGTACTGTATATGCCTGTTTGCATAGTGTGTGAACAACATACTTTAGGTAATTTTGTTGTTTGGCTAACTCTAAACACCACACAAACTGACAAACTGGTATACTAGCAATGATTTACATTACATATATATGTTATAAATAGCAATACACTAACTGAACATACAACCTAAACCTCTACATCACTGTCTGCTTTAGAGGGTTTGGACAAAAAAAAAAAAAAAATCCGAAAATAAAGCATTTCGGATAGGCTCTGTAAGCATGAGATAAACAGCTCAGAAACCTTAACAGCAGCACACAATCCAGCACAGCATGTGAACATACAGTACACTGGCTCATAATTACTGCCAGAAATACAGATTACTGCTAACAGCAGGACATTACTGGCATCAAATGGTTTTTGGTAACATTTCCATTGTAGATGTGAATTTACGGATGTCTAAAAGTTGATATTCTTACTCAAACCCTAGTTTTCTTTACAAAATGGTGCATGAAATGACTATGTTAAGCCTTGGAACACAGTTTAGGTTAGTTACACTGAACTCATAAAACAAACTATTTCTTGTGTTGGATGAGCTGGAGAATCTTTTTACCAGCCAAATCTGACAATGCAAAGCTGTTGTCTAAGATTGCGTTGTGTCTTCTTGTCAACATTTGAACCGAGCACAGTGATGGTTATGTACAGGATGAAAGTACAAAGAAGCCGCAAGCTAGTTTTGGCAAAATAAATACTGCTATGGTGATCAAGACTAGAAGAGATGGAGTTAAGATGAGGTGTGACATCTTTTCTATTATATTTCCTTTTGTTAAGACAGTTGTTTCAGTGTTTTTGTCAAGATGAGAGTGAAAGGAAACACAAGGCTAAAACTAATTGGTAATGCACGAATATCAGCAGCTAATGAGAAACACATTTTGAAGTTTAGACTATTTTCACATTTCAGCATAGATCTCTGTAGTGAATATACAGCACTTACGCTTTGTGTTATCGCTCTCATTGATTATAAAGGAAGTGTAAAGTTCCAGTGTGCATACATTACATGTTCATTGTAGCCACGGGCTCAAACTTAATGATTGTGACACATTAACCCTCTCTATAGTGGACTCTGATCAGTAAAACCTGTTAAATTAGGCTTTTCCAGGTCAGAGTTGCTTATCGTCTTTGTGGGAAACTCCAATAAGCGAATGTGTATGTGTTGAAGGGCCATAAACCTCTTCACCTGCTACTGTTTCTCTCATGTAAACTTCTCCAGACAGACCAGTAAAGTCTATACTGCTTTAAAGTTCCTGTTTCATATTAACACAAGAATGCTGGATGAAAACACAACAGCAGTCTATTTTTTGTGGGTCCATTTGGATTTGTCCCATACTAATACACCATTTCATTAACTTATGTGTAACAATTATCATTATACCACTGCACCAGTAGTTACGAGACAAATTCCAGCATAGAACTTTTATTACAGTTGGTGAACGGGAACTGAGTGCCAGGATGAGGACTATGTTTCCAATTTCATTCTGAAGCCAAGAGGATTTCAAGAACTTTTCTGTGCTTCGGAGCTTTTGTGCGTGAAGGCTGCGGTCTGTGTAACCACCTTCATGAGCCAACAACTGCAGGAACAGTGACAAAAACAGGATGGTTCTGGGCCAGTCGCTATTAATTGCAGCCTTACAGCCGGCTGTGCACGCGTATCTATGCATGTGATGACACAATCACCTGGGTTTGCATTTGAACGTGTTATGCTCCACTGTCTTCCTCTGTTGGGGCACTTTGAAACAATAGGACATGAACACACACACACACACACACACACACACACACACACACACACACACACACACACACACACACACACACACAC
>JAPTYQ010000008.1:15463423-15475605 GCA_029814465.1 Ostorhinchus cyanosoma
TCATGTTTCGAACAAAACATAATTGGAGTTGCAGTTCTATGAGTCTCATTTTCTAGGAGACAAAGATAAGGGATTATCGTTTAGTAGAATGGTGTTCATCCCTCCGGGAAACTTCACACGCTTTGAATCAATACTGTGAAGCATTGAAGCCGTTGTATTGAGTCAGACACTTTATGTTGGTTTTCCCTTTAATTTGTCAGCCTCTGTAAATTTAATTACTCCATTAGTAAAACATTTCATTGTCTGTTATGTCCTTGTTAAAGGGGGGCTTTTGATTAACTACACATTAATCATTTATCTCTTGTGAATTCCTGTGTTAGAGGAAGACCAGAAGCAAAATAAATGGAAACAAAGTACAATCATTATTATTTTCTGGAAATGAGCAAAAAACTAAAAAGACCCCTTCAAAAAAAAGAAGAAAAAACTAAATAAATACAAATAAAAATGAAAAGCTTTGCTGCAGCCAGTGCTTCTGAGACTGACACAATGACAGAGCCAGTCTGATGACTGTTAATGAGATGTCAGCCATTCAGACAAATGTCATTTTCATCAGCGACAGCCTGAACACATAAAAGACGACCAGTGTTTGTTGGTACTAGAGTTTAAATGTGAGATCGAGAGAGAACACGACACACACAACAGTTGGTTGCGTTTCCCATTTACATGCACTCAATGAAACTACAGTCTAATGAAAATTTGCATAATAACTAGGCTTTTATAATGAAAGCTTGTCATTATGGATGTACGACACATTCACTACACTAGAAAGGCAGAAGAGTCGCGGGGTCTCTGAAACAGGGTATCCCAAACTTTATTTTATTTGTTTTTATCAGAAGTACCATGTACCATGGAGAGCAGTCACAGTTAGTGGCAACACACATACAACAACTTTCCTCCTATCAGTTGGTGTTAAACAAAAAAGAAAAGAAAAAAAAAGAAAAATTAACACAGGCACACACGCACACACACAAAAAGACATCAGTTAAAAGAAAAAAAATTAGAAAATTATCTTCATTATTACCAACATTATAATCATTTCTGTTATTGTGTCAATTAAAAAAGTCACACACACACACACACACCAAATAAAATTGACAAACAATATATGTCCAAATACACCCTGTGAGAGTGGAGAGAAACAAAGGAAAGATGAATGTGCAGAAGAGGGAAGGATGTGACGGGGCATCCAGAGGTGAAGAAAAGACAAGATGGAGCAAAAGGAGATTAAAAAAAAAAAGAGAGGAAAAAAAAAAAACACTGAGGGATTTGGCAAAGAAGAAAAATGACAGATGCTCAGGTTCTGAATCAGGCAGATGGTGACTCATTTAGAGACAAATAATCATTTGAGAGATGTGTAGCCTACACAGAAAACTATCAACACGCAGGGGAATGTGAACATGTATGGATAAGATGCACACGTTAAGATAAATACCGTTAAATCGGCGCGATATGCAGCCAGATGCACTTCAGACAGACAGACAGACAGACAGAAAGAGTGACACCATCTGAGTCAGATTCCAACGGATGAAGGATGCACAACAAATCAATGCAGGAGGGAAGAAAAATGAAAAAAAAAACAACCACAGGCGGAGAAAAAAGGATGATGGAGAAGAAAAGAGAAAGGCCAAGATAGAGAAACAAGCTTTAAGCAAAACTACAACTTCTCCAAAAAGGCAATATATGTCATTCTTGAGTGTAGTGAGTGCTTTTGTTTCCTTTAAATAAATATGTTGGATTAATTCTCTATGATTAGCGTAATGGCCATATAGTCCATCACACTTATAACACTGTACACTATATACACAATATTTTCATTCTTTCTTTAATGACAAAATAACCTTTAGATGTACATACAGTATTCCTCGTCCTCTGTCAGAGAATACAGCCACGGTATTAGAAGTAGCAAGCAGTGTCTTTTTTGTTTTTTTTTTGTACAAATAACCCATGCAAATCCCATATAGAATATTTATTTAAGATACATAGCTCCTTAGGATCTCATCTCTCATTCAATAACAGCAGATATTGCCTTTTTCAAAAAACCAAAAGAAAGAAAGAAGAAGAAGAAAAAAAAAAATCTTCAGTTAATTAATCAATAATGTGCAAGTTACTCCGGAACAAAAGACACCGTCTCTGTTTAAATAAAAAAAAAAAACCAACAAAAAAAACCAAACAAATGTAGTTAAGCTCTACATACATAAAAATGTAACTAAAAGATAAAACGGAAAAACCTGAATCTGTACAACATTCAAACCATTTTTTCGTCAACACTAGGGAAATGGGATACAATTCTCTATAACTATATACAGACATGTTATCATTCATGCACAGTGTCAACAAGTAGCACATTGACATTCCAAAAATATGGAAAACATGGCATAGGGAGACAGAGGGAGGAGGGGGGGAGGGGGGTAAGGGACTGGAGAGGAAGGAGGGAAAGACAGGGAACCGAACGATTACTGCCTGTTTTGGTTACTTTGGCAGCAGAGAAAGAGAGAGAGAGAAAGAGAGAGAGAGAGAGAGAGAGAGAAAGAAATATAGAGGAAGAGAGGGAGAGACGTAGAAGGACAGATAGACACTAGAACAATACACATGCTGGGCAGGAGAAGTCCATTTGAGTCTCACTGACCCAGAAATCAACGTATGGCTGTAACTTCATGTTTTTTTTTTTGTGTTTTTTTTTTTTCCTCTTTAATTTTTAATCCTGTTGCTCCTCGTCTTCCTTCTCCTCCTTCCTTTATTTTATCACCATCCTTTTACATTGTACTTGTTTAATGTTATGTTAAGGGTACTGAATAACTCGGGTACTGCTCCTTTTCCAGCAGTACTTTAAATTGCTGCAGCAGCGTCTCAACGTCCGTCCTTTTTCGTTTGTTTTGTTTTGTTTGTTTGTTTGTTTGTCTGTCTGTTTGGTGTTGCGTTCATGTACTTCCCAGTTTCTTACGCAAGTCAGGAGGTGACAAATGCACGTCATTGACCTTTTATATCAGAACTGATTTAACACCACTGTTTTTTTTTTTTGTTTGTTTTTTTTTTGTTTTACTTTTTACATCAGGTACGACATTATTTTGTTTACATCTGTGTAAAAAAAAAAAAAAAAAAATCGGTTGTTTACATCAGAAGCAACTTGCGAAACAACATGGTAGCTGTTCCGCATAAACGACAGGACCAGTGCAGTGCTTTTCCTTCATTTTAAAACCCTGGCTGCTTTTCAATTTCAGTCTGCACTAAAACTAATAAAAAAAGGTTGTATTCTACAGCTCTTTTTCTACTCCTTTGTTGCTCTGTGTGTTATATTTACAGCGCTGCCCTGGTAAAAACCTTGACTCTCCAAATCTCAGGAGTCCAAACCAGGGCAGGAAGTTAAATTCTGTAAATATTCTGTCCTTTTTACCAGGACGAGATGCTTAAGAGAAGAAAAGCGGCAAACCAAATCAAGCATACCTGCTGGCTACGACTAACATTTCAGGCTTTGTTAACTTCCCACCGTGGTCCAGCTCCAGCTCCAGAAGGACAATCGCACTCTGTTTGTAATCTGTAACTGAGCAAACATAACACTAACTCCAATCAAAGTACACTAAGGGAAGTGATGCAGATAAGCCGGTGAAGCAAAACAGCAAACTTCCCTTCAAATTAAAATGTTAGCTTCAGGAAATGTGTCGCAAATTACATTATTGCAAGCTTTTCACCCGTCAGGTAGGCAGCAGGCACGTTTTCAGTAAATCCAATTATTACCGAGCAGTAATAACCTGGTGAACGTACTCAAAAAGTGACTGCTTCGACAACTTTTTTTTTTTTTTTTTGCACAAGCTAGCATAACTTCTTTTTTTTTTTTTTTTTTCTAATTTTCTCTTTACAGTGTATAAACCTTCAGCGCCATGCCAGTGAAGAGACAAAAGCATACAAATGTAAATAGAAAGATCCTTAGTACATTTAAAACATCAAGTTATTTTTATTTTTTTGTCTCTCTCTTTAGACTGTCGATGAAATATGAACAATATTTGGTGTTTTAAGAAAGAACGGTTGTTTAGAAAACCCTTTATAGGTTGGACTGCAAATAGTTTCTGATAGAAAGATTTCCCTTTGGCAAAACAGGGGTAAACTGCCACTCCAAGGCCTTCGTATGAGAACAGCTACTCTAACGCAGTGAGAGCCGCAGCCTACTTGTGCAGAGTTTGGCAAAAACAAGCAATGCAACAACTTAAGGTTCCATTAAATCACTCTGAAGTTATTCTCCATTTTAGGTGTATTACAAATAGATTTTATGTTACAAACTCCAGGATATTTGTTTAGTAATTCTCACGATACTATGAATTTGCCAAACTCGTCCAATCCGGGGCTCTCTTCTCTCTCTCATAGGGGTTGAGACACGATTGTTGCCAAGTTTTAAATGGATTACATCTAGCCCAGACTACTTACTTTACAGATGATGTTTAAATACTACTTATTATATTATACATCAAGTAGAAAACACAACATCAGCAGGAAAACTCTGGCCAATTGAGCTGCATACAGTATAGTGCCATTTTACAAACTATGGACTTTTCCAATGCCTACATTTACAGTAAGTTTAATATAAGTCGTGACAATAATAGTAGTTAACAGTCTGAAGTGTAAACGTCTTTGACAGTCAACATAGGCTTAAAGACTTTTATTTTACACATCTTTCATTCGAGGCTAGATTAATTAGTTTAATTTCAATATCCTATTGGTGTGTTTGCATCGTTTCTTGTATGTTCTTGACTATTAACTGTTTAATAAGGTCTGGATTCGGCTGCTCAGTGTACACTCGTTTCACTTTAGCGTTCATTATTGTTATGCTCTTAAACACAGGGGTTAATATATATTTACTTTACTAACCCAGCACCTCACAAAACCTCCATTAGGAGTCGTCACGTTTCAGTGCCATCAGTTTTCTTTTAAGCCACTGTTCATCATCAGATCTACTTGTAAGTCTGCAAATATCTCCTGTCATCTGATGGTTCCATGTTAAGACTGAAACCAGGTTGTCGACTTCAAGGACCAGGATCCGTGACTGACTTTTAAGCACATCAAATAGAAGTGACTGACACACATTGAATTATTAGAGTCAATTTGAGGACTACGACACTTGAGCCTAAATATATAAGTAATGCAAAGTCAAAATTTCACTGCGTTCTTTGGGTTAAAGCCTTCACAGTCCAGTCATGTAGTGCTTCAAGGCTAATTTAAGAAGTATTTCAGAAACACAATAATGAGTGGAGGTGGCCTGGGAAAAGACATTGCATGGATTAGTTGGGCTGGCCACAATGGATAAGGCTCACTGGAGCAAATACTCAATGGATCACTTCATTTAATATTTTTAGGATGTCAGAAATTGGAGAAATTGTTCACTATGTCGTGTAAATGTTACTTCATTGTGTTTTTCTGTTAGAGCCAAGAAAAATCCATCTATTTATAGTTGGTGTGAGGTTCATTTTAGGAATAAAACCTCCTTATACTGTGCCCTATAGTCCAATCTGTGTTAAGACATATAAATCAGAAGTCGGGGGATTAGTGGTTATTTCTTACAAAGCCCTTGAGGATTTTGATTGGTCCACCGACCAGCCAGGGGGAGGTCCTTAAGAACACAAAAATAGAAGGAAAGAAGCTGCTGAGTGAACCAATGGAGTGTGGCATTGACGTCAGATACACATTGTCAGAAGCAGACAGCCTATGAGATTTCACAGACGGCGATAACTACTGTTTTCAAAGTCTATTGCAAAAGTTATGATTGACACATGATGGTGACAATCCCACTGTTGGAAAACCAGGTAACAGAATTCCACAGTTTATAAAAAAAAAAAAAAAAACCCCACAAAAGATTCATCTAGATATTTATGCAGTGATAATAGTTTCTCTAACAGTTTTTAACGGTAAAGTGGCCGGTTTGTCTGGTCAGACATGGCCTTATTAAAGGTAAATGCACACAAACCTCTTTCTTGATTGAAATTAGACCTTAAATCATTTACATCTACAGAATAAAGCAAAAGAGGGCCCGTTCCGGAGCGCATGGCATAACCAAGACATTCAGAAGAAGCTGTAATGTATGTCCAGCTCTTTGTATTTACATTTTCATTTCTTTCATTGGTTCGCTTCGTTGAGCATGCCCTCCAACAAAAGTCTTACTCAGCATTTCTACAGGCTGGGAGAGCTTGAGTCGAAGAGACTTTGAATACAAAAGCATATTCCGTCTCACGCAGCAACAGCATAACGAGATGCATTTTTCACAGTACTTGACCATCTTCCACAACACACAAGCACATAAACACACAGTCACACGCCAGCATACACACAGTTTGTTGTCATTAAACAGTTGTGGTGAATATCTGACTTCTTCTTGCAGGTTTTCGGTATTGTCTGGCTTCTACAGTTATTCTGTCTTTCGGTGTTAAGTTACTGAAACTGGATGCAGGAGTAGCACTGCTATGGTATGAGGAGGATGGACAGGAGTGTTGTCTTTAATGGGATGTTATTCCTTTTTCACCTACGGATGACTTTATTAATATTAAACCAGCCATGACACATTGAATCATGTATATTTGTGAGTGAGTGTGCATTTCTATTTTGCTAATTGGACATTTGGTTCTGTGTTTTAAAGATGGTTTTAAAACAAAAGTTTGACTGATTTAGATTCATAGATCAACAAATTATTCCAGCTGTTCTTGTTTATTCCTTTTTCCTTCTTCCGAGCCATTTCTTCAGCTCTTATGATGCTTGTTGAAGTCTCTTAATGTATCTACTCTTCCCTCCATCTTATTTTTGCTTAAATGCGTCCTTCACTCCTTCATCTGTACATTATCCATTCATCCATCATTCAATCTACTTCATAAAGAGAGGGAGTGATAGATCAAAGAGGCAGCCTTCATTTCCAAATCCTTCCGTTCATCCACCTCTTCTTGATTTCTTCTGCTTCCTGATGTCCCATCCTTTCCTTTCATCAGATCCCTTAGAAGCCCTGGATATGGCAGTAAGCCTCCAGTGAAGAGAAGAGGATGTAGAGGAGCCACAGGCTGATAAACAGCATGGTGGTCAGGACCTTCGCAGTCCGGGGCCCGCCCAGCTCACCACCGATCTCCGGCCGCCGTCGGTACATCAGCGTAGCGACGCATATAAAGGCAAAGATGGTAAAGAGCGTGACAGAGAAGGCCAGCGTACCGGGATTCACCTTGAATTCATCTCCTCGGCTGTTGTGGTAGATTGCGGCGATGGACCATGCAACCTGTCGAACATATTGAAAAGGAGCTCAAAATATGTAACGGAGTCATAGTTGTAAATAAAAATGGACTCAATAGTCGCTTTTCCATTGGACATACGCGCAAAACTTTACCAATATTTGCTAAATGTCGAAAAAACAGAAGTGCGTAATGTAGTTTTTTACATGAAATCACAAATGTGATGATTTATTTATTATCGCAAGATGACACGAGAAGTCATTTCATAAACATGGTGTTGATTTACAGATATATTCATTATTATTATTATATATTATCCCTCTATCCTGTCCTTAATTAAATTGATTCAGTTTCCATACCGCACCATGTTTCTTTTAAAACTTCTTCGCATCTTGTAATGTTCGTCAAGATCTGTTTTTTTTTTTTTTTTTTTAATTCATCTGACTCTAGTTGCGAAAAAAATATTTCCATTGCAGTTTTGCACGATATACCATTTGCGCTACACCTGAAAAATCACCTTTTCCCAGCACAAAAACTTTTAATCAAAAAACTAGTTTTGGCGAAATTGTCATTTTTTTCTCCATTAGGTACTTTTTTATGTGTAAGTTATATTTGGTGTCAATGGAAAAGCGACTTATGGGTAAAAAAATTATTGCACATACAGACTGTGATTATAATTATGACAATCTACTCCTACTAATATTGCTGCTGTTATTACTGCAGCATCCAAAACACAACCGCACTGACTCCAGCGACCAATGAATGAATCCATTTTTAAATGAGCTTAGACTCACCCCGATGCCCAGGAACACATTGACAGCATTGGAGCCTGTCACATTACCGATGGAGGCGTCTGCATACTGATCCTGGATAGCAGCTACCTTACTGGCAAAAGTATCTGGATGGAGACAGAGTGGGAGAGAGATCAAGTTTGTGCATGGTAGGCATTTTCTTTGACAGATGCTTCTCAGTGGATGTTTATTAATTGTGAATTGGAGCGCTGCACGGATATCCATTAGAAACGTATCATTTTAAGGAAATCCTCTCATCCCTCACAGTGGATTCTGGTGATTCTAATAATTGTTTCTAGCCTCTCATAAAAACCCATTTTGTTATCTAACAGCTGCAGTGTTGACTAAGTAATTAAAGCCGTTAGCTGTTAAATGATTAGGTTCGGGCATGGGACCAGCATTGCAGAGAAAAATACAAGAAAACTAGAGATGGATTTACACTTGAACCCTTGACCTCAGCTGGGTTTTTTAAGGCCAGACTTACAGAAGATGTTGCTCTTGATGAATTTACATTTTTTACAATTATTAAAACACAACACTGTGCAAATCCTGTTTTCCCCATTTAGACAGGGAACCTTAAATTAGAAACCACAATCTTTAATCCTGTTACTGTGTTTTGTCACTGGCAGCCAGCTTGGCCCAGATTTGGTCCAAGATCAATTATTTCCAAGGCTCAGTCTCAGTTTGCAGGGGCAAACAAATCTTGGCCTGACAATTAATCAGTGTTGTGTCGCTAAGTTGCTTAGTCCCAAAAATGTCCTCTGGTTTCATGTCTGCCAAACTACGGTAGCTCCAAAGAGACACTATTTCCTGTACTGAAAGGAGCAGTGAGACCCTGCCAATCTTAACAATGGGCTCTTCGTTGAGAGTACAGGGGACTGAACACACAGCCAACTGGTCAGTTACCACCTTTTTTCCCCTGTTTAATTTTCTGGCCACATTCTGTTCATTAGTGATTCATGTCGTCTTGCCAGATAAAAACAAAGAAAGGAAGCAGGCAAGTGAAGGAGAGATGCTTCACTTCCGTGTGAAGTACCAGCCAAACTGGCAGAGGAATATAGGAGGATGATGGGAGGAGTGGGAGAGGCTTGAGAGAAAGAAGGAAAGAGAGCAGGGAAAAGGCAATGGGCCAAGGAGGGAGTATGGTAAAGATAAATCTTGTCATACACCTTAAAGCTTCAAGGACGGACCTGCTGGGCTGAAGTGTTTGTGTGTCGACAGTCTGTTCGTCTGAGTCCATGTCCTCGCTGTGTGTTGAATGTACAGTATATGTGCATGTACGCTCTCGTGTGTTTTGATGAATGATGCCACCTGGGTCCAATCTGATGCCACGTCTCCACCAGCTGGCAAAGCCCTCTGCATGTGCATGTGTATGTGCATGTGTATGTGCATGTGTGTGTGTATCAATTGGTTTTTAAGCACTTGACAGAGTGGGTGAGCATGTGGGTGCTTGTATGTTCAGTAGCTGCACATAGATGTGTGTGTGAACAGGTTCCACTCAGCAGCTCTTTCTGTGTGAGTATGCCTCCCAGGAGAGTTTTCTGCCCTTTTCCTCTCCCCCTCCGTCAATCAGCCCTCCCCTCTTTCCTCTTTGTGCCTCATCTCTCCTCTATGTGCCTCCACCTCTACTTCCCCTCTCGCCTGCTCTCTTTCTCCTCGCCTCTTAAAATCGAAGGATTCACTGAAGAGCGCTGATGTGCTCATGGTAATCCTTCTTCACATAGAAGCTGGTGGCAGAGACAGAGCACATCCTTTGAGGACCTGAATATCCACAGCAGTGCTGCTGTTCCAATACCCATGCTACCATACCATTTAATATGCCAGAAAAGGATTCTCTATGTTCCAATACATACCATATCAAATGCAGTATTTTAAAAATGATCCTCGACCAGCTGAATTTTATGGTATCTAAGGCAGCATGCTTTTCCGCTTACCCACAATCCTCTGCACAGCCTCCAGATATAACACATTGCCTGAGCTGCAGAGTACATGGCTGCATTCCAAATCACATAGTTTGTCTTTTAACTTAATGTTTTGCGCTACAAACTATAATAGACGTAAGAGTAAGAGGGTCAACGGTTAAGATACTATGAAAATGTCCCAAATATGCAAACTACATGCCTTCACTGCACTAAAAGTAAAAAGAACAAGCATGTCATTTAGAACGCAGCCCCGTCGTCGGTCACATCATTCCCTTTTTCAGCACTTTCTACAGGAACAGCCTAAAAAAAAGGTTTTTTTTCTATTGGTTGTGTTCCAAACTGAAACCTATCTATTTGTACAGATAGTCATAGATCCCAGATGCATCCTGGTTACTTCAAATACCAACTAATTCCATCCTGTAGTTCTACTGTTGTCTTGATATTTGTGGTGTGAGAAATTAAAAACCTTTTATCTTTCATTGTATGGATGCCTACAGACATTACAGATATTGATGTTATATTTCATGATTAAATAGCTGCAAAATAATTATATTCATATCACATTAGCCTCAGCTGCACTTTATGGTTAGTGTTAATTAATTATATAGTGTTAATTAAATTAAGGCAACCATGGTCAATATTATCCATTAAAATTCAGCATATTAGCATTTTCAGTGAGCATGGGAATAAGCTACTGCATGCAGCCACTCCCATGTCTGTGGGGTCTGTTCTCAAGATAGAATTATAGTTCTTTTTTTTTTTTTGACCTGTCTTGTCCAGCATCATAACAGCAGAACGGTCGTCTGTCTGCCTTGTTGCACTGAACAAATTTGCTGTGCCAAGGGGAACTTCATAAAGTATATAAGGCTCCCCTTGATATTCCACTGTCTTTATTTTGGGTTTTGTTGACCTACATCTTGATGCCAGACCTGACAGAAAGAAACAGGGAGAAAGAGAAGAAAGGGGGAAGAGAGACAGAGAGAGCGAAGGGGAGGAAGGTGGGGGGTGGAGTTTATTTTTTTGACCTGAACCTAGTGTTAGCTTATAAGTACTCTCTACCAACTTCCAAACTGTAATCTTAGCGTTTGTCTGCTAAACACAGTTTTTTTCCCAGTTTTATTTTTTTTTATCTTTTCTCATGAAATGATTTTTAAAATGTGATTTATTCTTCATGAAAAAAAGTGTAACTGGGACTCAGTATGTAATCCCTGAACTTGGTCAAATGGGATTATTCATATGTATAAATAGGAATAAAAAGAAGAAAGTGTCTGAAAACGAAATTATTCCAACTTTACAGACAATAGTGTGTTTATTATCTTTCTGAAATATACACTTTACTTCAACTGATGCCACTCTGTTACGTCTTACGACTAAATTACCACCAAATTTTATTTTGTCGACTTTTTAAACCACTCCAGTCATGTCGTCTTCTTCCAAAGCTTTGCTGTCGGTGTGTTTGTGCATATGTTTGCGTGTGCATGTGTGTGGTATCCAGGCTAACTGTGATAAATGGCGTTAATCATCATGGAACCACAGCACAGGGTGGCTTTTATTAACTGTAATAGCTGCACAGAACTGGAGGCCTTTTCTTTTGTGTAAGTGCGCGCGGGCCACAGGAGGCTGCGTTAATAAGGCCGAGACCATCAACAAGGCTGAGACTCTTTGTTTCAATTCTGCACCTCTACACACTGTGTGCATAAGTGTCCAAAAGTGTTGTGAGTGGCTTTGTGTTCAAATATTACATTTCTATATGTGTATGTATATGTTTGTGTATGTGTGTAATAAATACTGCATCATATATCACTTCTATCCCAGAGCTCCCTAAGACCACCAAAGCCTGACATGACAAATAGACCTATGCTAATAACACACACTGGGCAGAGTGCAGGTATGTGTGTACACTGATAGTCAGTGTGCACACATGGGAATGTACGACATGTGTGCAAGTACATGAATCTGTGCAGAGTGATGCATGTGTCTACTGGGCCTTGATAATACATCGACATAATAAGGTGCTATATGTCTGCAAGAGCGCTCTTTGTGTGTTTGAATTTAAGGAGGGAGGTGGAAGACAGGGGGCCAAGGTTAAAACATATTTAGCCAATCGTCACTGGTCATTCCTCACACTTAGAGAATGATCCATGATGCTGTCACGGGCCTTTTCTACGCTCTCTAACAGGCTCTTACATCTAAAAATACACTAGAGATCAGGGGTCAGTAAAGGTAGAATACAAGATAAAAAAAACTGTTGTTTATAGATGTTTAATCTAATCAATGTG
>JAPTYQ010000008.1:15798461-15809566 GCA_029814465.1 Ostorhinchus cyanosoma
ACAAACTAAGTATCATGATGCAGAACAGCAAAAATGTAATGTCCTCATATGAGGATGCAGGGTCTCAAGAGGTTAATGTTGCCGGTTTGTGCCTGAAAAAGTAGGGAACAGGTTCTTATTGTTTATTTTGTGACTCTACTATACTTACTGACAGCACAGGGATTAAGGATCAGTTTACCATGTGCCTTAGCGCAAAATGTCCTCTGCAAACTTATACTTGAGGTAGTATTGGTGAATTCTGCAGCAAAGATTCAGGAGAAATCAAACGTATACGCTCTCGCTGTCCGCTAATGGTATTTTATTGTCATTTATTATGCGTCTGCTCTACATCTGCTGCACATCTTTACATCCATTCTCCATCTGTTTCGCGTCCAATTCCTCCAGTACATCCTGCATCTGTTGAACAACCAGTGCATTTCTGTAAATATCTTTAAATAGATTCAATTCGGCATGTCTGCGTCGTGTCGTAACATTAAATTATTTTTAAAAATCCCAGCTGAATATCAAACACCGCAGAAGAATAATTGCAGCAGAAGTTTGCTCCTCCTTCTGTGAAATGCAGATTTTAAAGGCTGCAAAATGATTTGAGCAATCAGTTTCTCATTGCAACGGCCTCATTATTGACGGATTCCAAATTGACAGGTGCTAGCTCCCCCTTGTGGAGGCTTTGGATCCTGTTAAACACATGTTTGTGAATGTGTGAGTTTCATTCATCCCTCCATTCATTCCACCTCAGGAACATCTGTGTCTTGTTGTGATTCGTCGCCATCCAGTCTTATCTCTCCCTCCCCCATCTTTTCATCGGACCAGCATCCCTCTCGTCCTTCCTCCTTCTCCTCTCCCTCTCTCTCTCCTCCATATGTATCTCTCTCATTCATCATGGTAAGCTCCAGTGACAGGGGAGTGCTGCTCTGTGGCAGTCCGCTTAGTAGAGCTTGACGCACACAGCCTTGAAGACAGCCTCACAAAATGAAAGTGAGAGAGGGAGGGAGAAAGAGAACAAGAGAGAGAGAGAGAGCTGGACAATATGGAAATAAGGAAGGTAAAATAGGAGAGAGCAGGAAAGACAGACAACGGGGTCACATGCTCTCCCAGTGGAGTTGCCATTGGCCAGTGCATCCCAGTTATCACTGTGCTGTTTGTGTGCTTGGGTGTGGGTGACCTTGACAACTATGGCGATATGCGTGAGCTCTTTAGGTGTAACGACAAATACGTCAGCGGGTTTAAAGCATCAAACCATCCATATAATTCTTTCCTACCTCAAAGCACACCTAATTACACATTTTTTTAATATATTTTTGATTCAATTCGAATGAGTGTATTCCCAAACTATGTGTCTTTAGATTCTGTTTTTCTTCGTTTTATTATTTATAAGATCAGCAAAACATTCCACATATCTGGTATTTCCTACCTCATTCATATTTAAGCCTTCATTACAGAATTGACATGCTTTTGTATTTGGTGGAGACTGAGTTTGAGTGATGTCGGGGAACATTTGAGTAAGCATGACGCAGACGGACGGTCTCTGAGATTACATCCCCCTGGGCATGAAAGGCCTGAAATACACAACTTCTCAATGAATCAACAAAGTATAAATGAACAAGTGCTGGTATATGCACCGAGAAGATGATTTTGATTCGGTAGATGTGGAGATTTTTCGCAGATTTGAAGGGTGATGAGTAGGATGGTGTCTAGAGGAGAGGTAGAACAATGAATGAATGAATGAATGAAGCCTCAGTCATATACAACCAAGTGTATTTTTCCTCATTTCTTGTCAAAATATCTCATCACACTTAAAATAAGACATAATCATCTAAAGCAGGGGTGTCCAGCCCTGGTCCTGCAGAGCCATTCTCCTGCATGCTTTTGATGTTTCCCTCTTCATCACACCTGATGGTTGTTATCAGGCTTCTGCAGGGCTAGATGATAGGCTTATCATTTGAATCAGGTGTGTTTGAAGAGGGATACGTCTAAAACCTGCAGGATTGTGGCTCTCCAGGACCAGAGTTGACCACTCCTGATCCAAAGAGTAACTTTTCAAGAAATCTTAGCAAGATAATTTTCATTTTTTCCATTTTTGCTTAATTCAAGCACAAATCTGCCAGTGGAACAAGTGAAAATTATCTTGCTAAGATTTTTTGAAATACGATTTTCAAGGTTCATTGTCTAAAAATAAGTTCTTATATCTCACTTACAAGTTACTCTTTAGGTGATTATGTCATATTTTATGTGTGATAAGATATTTGGATTAGAAATAAGAAAAATACACTTGATAAGATTTAGATTTTTTTTCCAGTGTGACAGACTGACGTTGTGAATGATTGCACAGAAAAAGGCTTGTGACTACATCTGACTCCTGCAGCGACCTGAACAACCGCTAGTAAAAGGTATTACAGGTGTTTGGCACAAGATTTGTTCTCTTGCTGCTTGTCTGAGACTTTTATCAAAACCATATTCCAGTGAGGACTTCTACAACTCATACCAGGTCCTCTGCTGATGAACAAATGTGGCTGGCAAGTCTGAAAAATAAAACTTTTCTTAATAACAATGTTTGATAAAATGCAGGTGAAAAACCATTTTGTTAGAATGTTCGTTTGTTGGAAGCTCCAAGAATTAGTCTGGATTCTTTCCGGTCTCTTTTTTGTACATTTATTGAATTGACTTGATCTGATCACAAACTAAGCATCAGTCAGCTGAGGACCACCCACTCCCACAGAGGACAGTGGAATGACCACGATCTTCTCAAAACACATCAGTTTTATTCTCCTTGTAAGTTGATCCTCAAACTTTGGGCTGACCCCCTTGTGAAGGTGGGTTGGGTCTCTAACAATGGGCTGGTGACTCCAAGTCAAACAGATGTTATTTTTTTTATACTGACTGTGTTTTTCCATCTTATCCGTTGTGATTTTCAATCCTTTGAGGGCAAATGTAAATCTGCCACTTCCTTCTGTTAACCAAAGTGTGACCCATACCCACAGTGGCCTGAAGGAACCCCTCACCAACAGTGAAAACAGAGGAATTCAGTCAAACACAAAAGTCGAGTGAAACAAAGGAATTTTAACAACATGAACTTACTAGTTACTAAAAAGATTAAACCTTGACTGTGAATTAAAATAATATTTCAATTTGTTCCAGTGGAAAATGTATTTACACCTGCTTTTCATAATATTTCTTGTCAGAGCTGTCTTGCTTGAGTTATTTTAGTCATCATATCAGCCATGACATCAGATTAGAACATAAAATGGATCATCATTTTCAGAATCATGAAACATTTGTTGGAAATAAGTCATCAGGGGATGATCTATGCGACTGCTTTACCAGAACAAACAGGACTTAACAGTTTTTAATTAAACATATCAAATTTATACTTAGAAGACGTTATAAATACTGAGACAAGAGGTGAATTTCTCTCCTTCCGTTCTTTCATTGGACTTTTTCTAGCGACCAAAGACTGTCACATAAAACCTAAACAAGGATGTGAATTCCCAACATTGTCTGGAGTATAAACATACTGTAGTAGTAGCTGCTCAAAAAGAGGATTTACACTTTACTCCATAAAAAACCTTCTGCAAAAAAATACAGAGTTTTGATCAGTGTGCGTGCTCGTTACATTAGCGTCATATTTTGTTCATACATTACTGACACGTTAAGCTTCTGCCAAAGTGGATCAGTTTCTTTGATTGTATAAAATTGTGAATGAATGCAGAACGCCATTATTAAAGCTGTAGTACGATGTTTTCATGGGTGAAAGGAAAGGATTGGGCGTTGTGGTTATCTCACTGTCACACTCTGTGGTGCCATTGTTCATGAGCCGCCATTAAAATGCAGTTTAAGCAGCAGGTCAGCGTCCTAGCTTAAACATACTGTCATGCTGAATTAGTGCGTGTGCTGTCAGATGGATTACACAGCATTAGTGTTGTCACATATGTTCATACAAGTTCAGTTTCCCAATGAGTCCAAGGTCAGCTTGGTATTTCATAATTACAATCTCTTTGATTCGTGATTCATCATTGATGGAGTGAATTTCTTGTCTTTTCCTATTTTTCCTAATTAGTGCAGACTGTTGTTGACCAGTTGTAGAATAAATTCCCCAATGCTCATGCCAGTGTGAGGGTATTTTTCTTGACAACTGTTTAGCAATGCTAGTCACCACTGACATGTTTTACTCATGGGGTGAATAGCTCCAGGACTCGAGCTGTGTTGAGTTATTCAGCACCAGGAATTATAGCTGTTTTCTACACTGTCTTAAAATGTGGAAGAATGTTGTGTTGTTAAACTTCCTAAACTTTCTATATTTATTGAGACATATGGGCTTAAATCATTCATGGAAATGGTTTGTTTTCTGCAAATGTCAAATAACTGGTGAAGTGACTCATAGATGACGTGGAAAATACAGGTTTAATCCTTAAACATGTCAGAAGTGTTTAGAAATGAAAATGATAAAGGAGTTTGACACTTTGTGTGAACAGGGAGGCAGTAACTTTGTCTTATCTATTGTTTTGACTGAACAAGAACACGCCACATTGTTCACTCGCTTACTTTTGTTTGCATCCACTGGTAAACAGCAGTTTATTTCATCTGCAAAATGTAATTACTCTGTCGACATATTCAATAGCCTTCCATTTTTCTGATCAGATTAGTGTACGTTTGCTAAAGCGACCTATTACTTGCAGCTCATTCCCGGTGGATACATTTAGTAAAAATGGATGTGTTTGCACGATGAGGCCACTCTTCGCATGGTTAGTCGGCTTTGTTAGTGAAACCAAGGTCAGCAAAGGGAATATCCATCATCCTGAACCATCCAACACACACAGAGTAAAATATACACAGGATTCTACCTGCTCTACAGAGTAAATGAAACACTGCAGGGAGGTTTGGGAGATGGACGTTTCATGATTAGGTTTGGCTTATGAGAGAACTAGTGTCAACGAGCTAAAATGGATGAATTAGGATCCATCTAAAATAGAACAGCTTCTAATTTCGATGTTTAATAAGTGGATAAAATACAACCAGACAAAGTAGTTGTTGGTTGCTGGTGGATCTTAAAGAGCTACGGGTGGATTCTAATCATGTATGCAGTTACTAAAACATAATTATTTTAGACATACACACAAAAAGTGATTTTTAAGAAAGGGAAATGCACTTATTTTGGGGATATTAGTCTGTGGTTTTTCTAGATTTAAATAGATAATTTAGATAAATAAATATTGGCAGTGCAAGAATGTCATCCTTGTGTTATTTTCCTTTTCTAGGTCACAATTTGCAGCTTTTTTGCACCTTTTTTTTTTTTTTTTAGCACAAATTATCTAGACATGAGCTCTTATAATGCGTAATACGAGTAACCAGTCTTTTGCCTCATATGCAACCAATGTTTTCTCCTTATGTTAAGCAATAATCTTTCTTAATTCAAGAGCTATGTATTTTTTTTTTACATTCAAAGACACAGTGACGAAGCAATGTCAAAAAAAAAAAAACATCTTCATTGATCACCTTCACAAAGACTTGCATTGTTCCAACCCAATTCATAAAATATCCCACTTCTTTCCTCTGCATTGTCAACATTTTTCTTCATATTATCAACATCTAACAAGGTGACATGTTTGTGTTACGGAGATCAATGTGGAAATGATCTTGTCAAGTGCAACATGATTAATATGTATGTCAGTAATGTGATTTATCGTGTTAACATATCAGTTCACATTCAACGGATGGTGAAAAAACTCATGAAATTACAATGTTGTTGAGTTCAGTCTGGGTTGTGTGCGACTGAGAGACGCCTAAACATATTGATGTTGTATTAAAATCAGACCAGAACAATATTAAAGCCTCTGTATTAGGATGGCCAAAGGGACTGGATCCGTTCTTTGATTTCATTAAGAGGATGTAAAATATGATTGTGCTATATTACCTGCAAAAATCTGACCTTTATCTCCTACTGATGAATATAATCTGTTTTGCATAAGCACATTTAAGGACACAGGTTTCTGATAAATATGATTAAACCGTATAAATGTACAGTTAGAATGAATGACATCATTATTAAAGATGTTCTCACAGTAGCGTCTAATCTATAAAAATCAAATGATATTCTAATAAATCTCCCTGTAACGCACAAATTTGCCATTAACAACAGAAGAGAGAGCGTAGGTTGAAAAAAGGTTGAGGAACAGACTAATAAAGGTAGATGGAAATAACCTCAAGCAGGAGAAAGAAAAGGTGATTAACCTAAGAGCGTGCAAAAGCGAAAAGGTCCAATGTGTAAGATTTAGGGGCATTTAAGAGGATTTAACAGCAGAAATGCATGATGATAATCATAAATATGCTTTTGTTGATGCATAATCACAGGGAGTGGGTTTGAATTGACAGACTTTGCCACGTCTGAATGAATTTCCTCTTCTCATTTTAATATTTTATTCTAGGTGGCGTCCGGTGTTAAAGCGCATTACCATCATTTATGTATCAAGTGTGGATCAGAATTAATATCCCTTCACAACAAAACTCAGAAATATAGACAGAAATAAGCAAAAAAAAAAAAAAAAAAGCTGATGATATGCAACCTCAGAAATCAGTATAAAGGTATAGGAAAAGGAAAATGGAGACGGAACTAGAAAGGAAATACCACCCATTTTTAATGCATCTGTTCCAAAATGTAATTCCTCATGTTCTTAGCTCATGCCTTATCCTATACCTTTGAGTTTAGTGAAAATCTGTGCAGTGGTTTTTTTGCATAATTCAAACAAACAACAGATGCAGGGGATTACATTACGTCGTCAGTGGCTGTGATAATACAAGGTTTAAAAGAGGAATAGAACGTGGACACATGGAGAGGTGGTCACAAGGAAAAAGGGAGAATTGCATTTCTGCAGGTGGGGAAATGAGAAAAGTATAACCTGCAGGAAACAAGGAGAGGAAATGAGACAGATGCAGAGAGAGACAAATGAAAAATAAAGTGGGCACTGACATACTGTATTCAATTATTTACATGATGGATTATTGGAGAGGCGCAAGCTCCGAAATGATTGTTGTGTTTCCTAATGAGGGTCAGCTATCGATATTTTAAAGCACTGATTAAAGTAATTATTCTAAATGCTTTGGGTGTAATTATTGTTCCCCTGTTTTTGCTTTCTTTATCTCTTCATTCTCACAGACGTTGACAAAGCTCAATAAGGGCATGTGAAACAGCTCAGGGGGTTTGAATCTACAGTCGCGGAAAAAATTATTAGACCACCCTTTATTTTCTTGTTCATTTTAATGCCTGGTACATGTATTTGGACAAATATAATGATAACAACCAAAAATAGCTCATAGTAGTTGAATTTCAGAGCTGATATCTAGTCGTTTTTTCATGTTTTCTTGATAAAAACCCAAATCACTTCAGTTCTTACATCAATATCTATGTCATCGTACTGACAAAAACTACTTTTTGGCATTCTATGTTTTTTTTTTCTGTCTTTTTTAGTCACATGATCCACACAGGAGTTAGTACTTGATTGCATCACCATTGTTTTTGATGACTTTCGATGGTCTAATCGTTTTTTCCGTGATTGTATTTTATAAAAGCCAAGTGGCCTCTGCGTGCATGTGTGTGTGTCCGGGGATTCACACAAAATCCGGAAAGAACTAACTGCTGCAGTTTGGGATTCTTATTTATTTTTGATCAAGGAAGAGACTAGTAAAAATAGTAAGTTGATAGGAACAGTATTTTGGGAGATATTAGTAATTTTGGAGTGTAATAGCCTTGCAGTCACATTGCTATGGCCGTAATGCTTTGGCGGTCACTGCTGGACAAATGTGGTATAACATGCACAAATACACAACAGTATAAAAACGACCACATCTAGAACCTGTGGATGTGCTAGTAAAAGTTATAATGTTATTTTTTTATCATTTATATGATATACGTGGACAAATGCATTTTAATCTTCTAATTATTTTGTGTGAAATCATCACAATTTTAGACTTTTTTTAAAAAAATTTTTATTCTGGTGCTATATGTATAAATGCGTCATGTGAAAACACTTTGCTTCCCTTAAATGTGTTTTAGCTCCAGAAGGTGAAAGCTGCAACACATGGATGAATATAGTTACTCTTTAACAGCTCTATGTCAAGCTCATTTTTCCTTTTATATAAATACGTCAAAAGTGCGAAGTGATCTGTGCACTATTTGGGATATTTTTTTTTTTTTTTTTTTTGCCTGTATTTGCACATAAACTGCATGGGGAAGAATCAGCGGTTGCAAGCATTAAAAAGAAAAAAAAAACACACAGAGGCAACAAAGACACACCAAAACCACAGTGTTTTGCTTTTGATTATGTCTGCAGCCGTGTAACTGTCATCCAACTGTATCAAATAAACAAGAACAGACACAAAGCAGACACAACTCGTCTATGGCTGCAGTGTTGTCGCTGGGATGCACTGTGTGTGTGTGTATGTATGTGTGTGTGTGTGTGTGTGTGTGTGTGTGTGTGTATGTTTTTTTTCCTTTACTTTTGCTCAGGTAAAGGGCTTGTATTTGTGCTTGTGTCCAGATGCACTAAGACAGATGGTGCGTGTGCGTACATTTGTGTGCATCATCCTTCTTCCACCCACACACACACACACACACACACAATCACACACACTTCATGTCCTCACAGTACGACAAAGTCACCGTCTTCTCAAAGAAAAGCATGTGGACGGGAGCTGGATGCTTGTGTCTGAACACAGTTATTCACCTCTGACTCTTATCAACTTGTTTTCCATCTGCTTTAAGAATTGCTCTTTGTGTTCAACAGTCAGTGCTGCAGTATTTTCAAAATCTATTTCACTTCCGTTTAAAGAACACATCTAAATTCTTAAACGTCCTTAGATGCAGTGTTTTTTTTTTGTACCTTGTTCATATTTTTGGGTGAACTTGAACTGAACGCACTGTATGAATGAAATATGAAGGAGTTCATTCTGGTGTCTGTGAATCTATTTAACTTTGATCAATTTCTTTAGTGTTCCAGACTAAACACACCGTAAATAGATCTTAATATTTAGCGGAAAAATATTCAATCTGGTAACAACACTAGCCACATGCGTCACAAAATAAGACAGAACAAAAAAGTAGCATGGAGGCGACTGGAGAAGGTAATAAATAACCTTATGTCCTACTTCAGCCTGGTTCATACCTCCGTTTGTGTTCGAATGTTCTGTACGCCACTGTTCTTTTTCTCTTTAATAATTAAAAAAAAGATCATCCAAGTAGCAAGTTTTCCCTCCTGTTTTTTTTTTTTTTTTTAGAATATACTGTAGGGGCGAAAGCTGCCGCTGCTCCTTTGATATGAAGATGAAATTTAACACAGTTTCATTGTTAAAACGGATAAAATAATTGCTGTCTGTGGTTCTATACGAGCTTTGGCAAAGATATTGAAAAAAAAAATAGCTCGTAGTAACATATTGAAAAAAAACAAAGCATAACAAAACTAACGAACGAACTGTTAACGATAAAACTATGAATGAACCACTTTATTTTGAAATTTGTGAACTGAACTTTGAACTAGTTCAGGTAGAAAATGAACTTTCCCAACTCTTCTTACTTCAACATCACCTTAAATTGTTATTCTTTAAGTTATTGTGAATAAAAGTGAAACATTGAACTGAACCCAAAAGTCACTTTGAATATAAATGAACACATTCTATAGAGATTCAAGTATAATAATCACATTTTCTTCGCAGCATCAAGTTTGACTAAAAACCAGCGCACGTGGAGAACATTCGGTGTTGATTCAATTTCTGACGTACGTTTTGCCGCCTTACATGTAATCCTCTTCAAATAAAAAAAATGGCACTGATTTTCCTCAGCGTGAAATGGGTGAAAAAGGCACGACGCACATAATGATAATAACAATGTAGATTTACAATTTTCTTAATGTAGCATGTAACTCCAGCCTCTCACATTATAGGAAATACTGTATAAAATCTACTCTTCCATCTTCTGCGATGGTTTGGATGGGATTGTGTGTTTTCTTTTAAATATGGGTTTATGGGAAATTAATGATTCCTTTTAACCCATAAAGACCCAAACGACCACTGGGAACCAAAATCACTTACTGATTGAAAGCGTTTAATACCTTTTCGATCCAATAATCCTGTCAATACATGTAAATAATTGGTGTAAAATACAGTTTGTCGTCTTTTCATGGTCGTCAGATATGAGCTATGTTCACTGTCAAAAAGAAAATTAGTATTTGTTCAGCTGAGAGAGAGATTTTCATAGTTCTGACAGAATTTTTACATCAGACCAATAAAATATTTGATTACCGTGAACTGTAGCCTCATTGAGAAAACTTTAAATCTTTACAGTTGAAGGTTGCTTTAAAATTTTTAATAGTTTCAACATTTTCTTTTTTTACAGTGTAGTTACCGTGGAAACACCGTCATCTTCTACAAAACTGATTCACCAGTAAAATCAATGACAGTAAACGAGCACACTTGTTTTATGTTGAGTTAATGATATATTCGACTGAAAAAGTCTTTTTTTTTTCAGTTTTCTCCGTTTTGATATAATTCATGAATTGAATTTACTCTGAGCTTTTATGAACGTCAACATGATCCGTAAATTTAATATATGGAAATAGAATGATTTACGCAGGGAAAATGCAAAGTACGGAGGATAATATTCAGAGGGTTAAACTGATTTGCAGCAGGTAAGTGTATTCTGATTGTCACCCTCTTAAACTGTAACTAAATATATACATAAATAGAATTATTCCGCTCCTTCTGACACTGTTTATGGTTTGTTCTGGTTAATATGGTATGAAAACATAGGAAGGAAGAGTCTGAGCAGAAGCTGGTATGTTTTGATTACATTACACATCCCTGCACTTTGCCTTCACGTGTTTACATCGACTAAATAGAACCTGTCTCAGTATGATATAATTGGACCCAACGTCACCGTGGAGTCAGATGTGTGTTTATAATTTTACACCTGACGAATAATGTGATCAAACAGAGCGAATCTGAGCCATTTAGAAAAGTCAGAGTGAGACTCGCACTGGCCAGATGTGATTTCACTGAAATAAAGCCTCAGCGTTCTGTTTTCATTATTTTCCAACCTTGTTTTATCCACACAGAACCCCCCC
>JAPTYQ010000008.1:15964642-15975430 GCA_029814465.1 Ostorhinchus cyanosoma
ATCGGCCCGATTAATCGGCCGGCCGATTAATCGGTCGGGCTCTAGTACCAACATATGTACAACTTATCGTTCTAATCAGGCTTCAGCATGAAAACAGTAAACATGCTGCTGTGTGTTCAAAGGTTGATCCATAAAGCAAAGTGAAGGAACAGCTTTCATCACACTTATCAGATTATAATGATGGTCGTTCCGTTCTGCCATTTATCAAAACAACGTGTACACACTGACAAACAACACTTTGCTGTTGTGGTTATTGTCCCTCCTGAAGGTTATTATGACATTTACAAAGGCACATGGCGTTTTGTTCGTCCCTTTTCACTGAATTAAGTTAAGGTAAAACGAACTTTAATAGCTGCCACTAACAGATTGTATCTCTGTAAATATTTGTTTTTAACTCGTTCTGACATTTTGTTTTGGTTTACAGTTTTGGCCACATGATGAGCAAAGAGAAACGAGACAGCATCAGTAAGGAGGACTTGGCCAGAGCCACACTTGTCACCATCACTAATAACATAGGATCCATAGCACGCATGTGTGCTGTCAATGAGGTACATACGTGCACAATCACACATATGCACGATGAAGGTTCTCTCATCAGTACATGGGTTTGGTTGGTCAGTATGATTAATGACATGGGATGTTGTAGAATCACCTTCCTGTAAGATGCACATACACCTGGTGTCGAGCTTTGTTCTAAATGCAGCATGACCAACAGCATTCATGCCTGTTAATAACACCTGCCAGTACACACACACACACACACACACACACACACACACACACACACACACAGTATCTCTGCCCTTTACCTTTAATCACATTTTAATCACTTCTTGTACAGGAAGGTCACTGATCATATGTCCACCCTCAGAAATTTCTGTTTTCCTCATTTTTGTCTAGGAAATAACTTTAAAGGAATAGTTTACATGAAAAACAAAGGAATTAGCTCAGCAGGTTTACGGTCACAGACACCAGCTGCAGTGAGTGATCAGCGTAGAGTCTTTCTGTGTGCTGTGGGCTTCTTTACAGTGTTGCCTTGTGGCATGGCGATCAAGCAGCATTGTACAGGGCTATCACTGCACACAGAGTTGCACCGAATGCACACACATACATACAGGCAGGATCGCAACAACACACCACCAGCATTAGGGTTAACACACATGGATTTTGAAGAGCTGGCATTGATTTCTTCATATGAGCCGCCCAGAGGGAGATTGTTAAGTTTTTCATCTTTAATACTGATAGGAAATAACACTTTCATCATTTACACTTAAATCTGATCTATTTGAATGATGGAGAAGCAGGCATTCATCTTTAAAATATTACGTTAATCACTGTATATGGCTTATCTCTCAGTGTATTGATCACACACTGTATTGATGCTAGTTGAGTGGATACATACAAACACTGATATACATACAGCCAGTGTCAAATTGCACAATGCAGCTTGCATCATGAAGATAACCTTTTCATTATGAGACTGCAACCTTTGCTGCAGCTTCTATCAATTTTTAACCACCGTCAGGTCAGAATTCCAGACACCCAATTCAGCAAGTTATACTTTTATTTCATACATGCATGTATTTACTTTATTTGGTGGGAAATGACCCAAACCCATTAGCCAAATTGCATAAACTGAAATTAGTTTGTTTTTAGTTTATACAGTCACAGAAAAGCTGAATTACTCACATTTCCACAATATGAGAGAACGATAGAACAAATGTTTATTTCAGGACATTATCAGCTCTCTGGCGCCATCATGTGGTTTAAAAAGGTGCTTTCCTGTTTGGTTCAGTGACAGATTCGAAATAGTCTGTCGTTCACATTATCAATAATATGAAAATATCATCTAGCATTTCTGGTATATTGATCCTTCACCCAATTAACTGATTTTATAGAAAACAAACAGGATGCAGGGTTAACTAAATGTATGCTACACGTCTTTTCTTATATTTGACCTGTGTGTTTGCTGTTTTGTGTCTTTTTAATCAGAAAATTGAGCGTGTGGTTTTTGTCGGGAACTTCCTTCGCATCAACACAGTATCCACTAAACTTCTAGCTTATGCCATGGACTACTGGTCCAAAGGACAGCTACGAGCCCTCTTTCTTGAACACGAGGTGAGAATTTAAATAGTACACCGGTAATAATGTGAGCATTTAGAAACCCGCAGACACATAAATTCAGGCCTTTTTTTTTTTTTTTTGGTGATTAACATGAGGTGACGTGTTTGCGTGCCGGCCTCTTTGCTGCAGGGTTATTTTGGAGCTGTGGGAGCGCTGATGGAGCTGCTCAAAACTACCGAGGATCCATGAAGGAAACTGTGTCGAGAAGTCCTGGACTCTCGACAAGACGATGTCATCCACCCTTCAACGCTGCGATGTCATCTAACTCTTGATGCTGCTGAAAGGTCGCGTTCACCGAGGCCGCTAAAGGAACACTAAGGGGAGGGGGGACAGAGACACAGAAACTGGGAAAAGCCATTTTAATAATTTAACGCCTGTAAATAGTGATGACTTCTAATATTCTTCTCTTAAATTTCCCAACCAGAGACTCCTTATGATAGAGATTTTAATATTGTAATCATTAATTTATGGTCTCCTGTAATCAGCTCTGTCGATTCCTATAATCAGCCCTGTGGGAGGCGCAGAGAGTTTTTGTATTTTGTTACTTTGTGTGTTCGTGTGAATAGCTACTGTAGCATTAAATCCTTAAAGCTGTGGTGCCCTGGCGACTATTCGTGCAACAATTACGTCGTCTTATCTGCAGTGAAATACTACGCAAACAAACATCGGTGTACCTAAATATGCAGATGTGTTCCACGGCGAGGCTGGAGAAAGTGGCCTGGACGATCTGTAACAGAACAGTGACGTGGCAGTTGCTATAAGGCAGGTGCGTCGGCTGTAATTGTTGCAGGAAAAAAAGTCGCCCACCATGCTACAGTCTTCTAAGGAGTGCACTGAAGCCAAATCCTGTTGAGATTCATATACAACCTGCATCCTTCAAGTCAGAAAGGACGCAGCAAAAACTGCACATGGCCTTTGCTTTTCGTTTGTCTCTTCCTAGTCTGCCGGTGTTTAACAGACACCAACGACACTGTATGAGCGCGCATGCAGACATTTCCCGCTGAGTTTCGTGTTAGATGACGGGACCAAGACTTCATTGTCTTCCAACTGATAGCGCCACAGTTGCGTCTGTATTGTTGATATATGTTGACTACCTTTAAATGGTATCAACAGCCGAGCCCAGTGATTTGGGAGATACTTTTGGATCTCTTGATGGAAATATCTTTTTTTTTTTTTTTCTTGTCCCTTCCTGTCGCTGTCTTTTCTCAGTTTAAGACATAACACAAATCTTCCACCTCTTCTGCTTACAGCTCCACACTGCTGCCTTGTTTCCGTGTTTTAGGGTAACCTTTAGAAGTGGTCCACAGGCTCCGCTACTACAGGATGAGATTACATTTGTGCGGGGGTGTTTATTTCAAAAAGGAAATGTTCAGCACCCTTAATGTATTGTAGAGGCAGACGCATTGAAATGGTGCCACCTTTAGGCTTTAGGGAGCCAGGACCAAGTTTGTTTTTTTTGCCAAGATTCACCCTTAATTAAAAGGTACCAGTGCACAATGTATCGCTGATAAATCCATTAATATAGATTAGAAGTATATTACATTTTTGGCCCAGATCCCATTCAGTGCATCTGTTAACTCACCAATTCAAGAACATCTTTCTGCAAAATCATTTAACACTTACAGATAAAGATTTCTTTAAAAGTCTCAGTTACTTAAGGGGTCATTCATTCATTCATTGGAAACCCCTCAAATATTTGAGTGTTTGTGTGTGAAAACAGCCTGTTTTCTAATCTGAGGCCATTTATTACACAAATCAACCTTAGAAGGAATTCTGACTTGGCCTATATATATATATATATTAACCCAGTACTTGAAAATCCTAGGATGTGTTTTAGCTATTTTCTAATCTTTGACTACAGACGTGACCTTTATAACTGTCGTAATCCTCTAAATTAATGAGCATTGTCTGTACCTGCTTTACAATTACTGCATCTCATCCAAATGTTGTCTTTTATGGACCATAGCCTTCATACCACTTCGAACTGATCCAAACTTTGAAAAATTGTGCAAATAACTGATTATCGCTCTAAATAAATATGGACCTCAATTAGGTGTAGTCTAGTGCTGCCGCGATTAATTGATGTAATCGACCGCCTATTTTTGCCCCCCCCCCCAGGGTCCGCTAAAATGGACACAACAAGATAACAAACACTTGATTTCTGTTTTTTAATAAGTCATTAGATTAGTCGACTAGTTGAAAGATGAGTCGTTAGTTTAGTCGTATGCAACGTCACGCTGAAGTTTCCCTTCACAGCCTTTAACTCCTGATTTCTCATTCTTTTTTTTTTTTTTTTCGTCCACTGCTTCATACGATGCCACTATCTACATGCCTTTACTTTACTGTGCTTTTTCACTTTTTTGTAATCACCAATCTTCCAGTTTTTGTACCTTATTTATTGTTTAATACCTCCAAACATCACTACCAACACTTTAGGGTTGATTCTGTGTTTCTGAGCTTGACAGTTCAGCGTTAGTTAGGCACTGTGTGTTTTCATATAGTTAATAATTATTTAATGTAATCTATAGCTGTCTGATTGATAGCTTAACAATTAGGGGGAAGTTCTAGTTGAACCTGGTACTCTTGTGTTCTTAACAAAAGTGGTTGTTTTGCTGTGTTTATCTCCTCTGCGCCATCTAATGTACTTCTGAACTACACTTTGACCCCGACTAACAACTTGTGATGCAGTTTTTTTTTTTACCTGTTAAAAAATGTATAGGGTAGTTTGTTTTAAGGACATCTTGTAAAAATTAAATAAATATACATATATAAATTCAAGCTCAAAGCTGCGTTAGCGGCAATTC
Organism: Ostorhinchus cyanosoma; assembly: GCA_029814465.1. NCBI lineage: Eukaryota > Metazoa > Chordata > Actinopteri > Kurtiformes > Apogonidae > Ostorhinchus > Ostorhinchus cyanosoma. The sequence goes on from JAPTYQ010000008.1 coordinate 15,969,571, forward strand.
ACAGAACAGATTTGGCTATGAAATATTTGAAGAAAGTGAATCAGTGAGGCTCGTTGTTTTCAGAGCTGACTTTACAGAGGACTGTTGTCTCTACGTATGAATTTAAACCCAGAGTTTTACTTCTAAGACAGTTCTGTTCAGTTTGACAGAATGAGTTCATGCCAACGTTTAGGTTCAGAGTAAAACTAGAGGAACCCTGTATGAAGAGCAGCGCTGTGCAACCTGTGAAAACATGCATCTGTTCGATCTTGCTTGTTTGAAGCTGTGATAATACTGCACATGTCCCTTTTTGGTGCTCTGTGGCCCTTTATGTCCTTGCCTTGGTCTTATTCATGTTTGCATTATGACTGTAGCCTCGACCTGTCGGGTGCCACTTCAGCTTTAAAGTCAAGCCGGTGTTGGTTTTCTCAGAACACGGCTTCTTCTAATCACATAAACCCCCTCAGTTGCCTTCACTTTGTGTTAACCCACGTGTGTCCTTCAGTTCTATTTTTTTTTTTTATCTGCTTAATCCTTACATCTTTTTGTAAAGATTCGCATGCATGTTTATTTTTGTTCAGATCTGTCGTGCTTTATGTGTTTTTTGTTTTATCTTTTTGTTTTTTTCTGTCGTGAGCAAATCCATGATTCACCCACTCTAGTAAATAGTTGTGTTTTTTGCTTCCAATTTTACATGTTTGGTTATGGAGCATTTTGATGGTGTTTTATCCTCTCTTCAGTCTACTTTTTGGCCAGTTATCAAAATTCAAATCCTCTGAAATACTTTTGTTCCAATTCTGTTTTCACACTTGAATTCTACCAGAATCCTAAATAACTGCTGTCACGGTATTTGAGCACCTTTAAACACATATCATTTCCTGCAAAAGCTCTTATATCCAAACGGTAGAAAAGTCAGTTATTCATCAAAGCTTGTGATTTAACATTTTGCAGCCTGCTGTTTTATATTTGGATCAACCATGACACCGCTGCTGTCTTGGACAATATTTTAGACCTTGAAGAACATCTGTCCTCTACAAGTGGCCAAACCTGGCTTCAGCGTCAGTCGTCACAGTTGTAGCTACTGAGGCAACTGAAAAAACCTACTTAAACTATTGTAATATTTTCGATGTTGGGCCTAACCTCTGCAGATTTAGTGTTTTTGACTTTAAACCCAAACCTCACACAGCTTCAGCTTTTGTGCTGAACAGCCGTGTGTTAATATAACCCATCATTTTACTGTCAGAGTTGGAGTTTTGTAAAGTTTTGACCTTTTAAAACGTGTCCTGTAAACACAACTAAACACATTCAGGCAGATTATAGGCATTTATGTCAATTTGCCTTCTAATGAGTCAGTATTTGCTTGTTTGGTTAATTTCCCACTGGGACCATGTGTACTTAGAACGGCATGTTTTTCCTAGTACTGTACGGAGCTTTGGCTGAAAGCATCCACTAAACAGCAAATGTTATGTCATCCTTTGTGAAATGCAACCAACAGGCTATGCAGTAACTTCTCCATTGATTTCTTTGTCCCTACTAACACCAACCCACCTCTTCTCCAAATCTGACACCCCTATTGACTCTAACACGAATCCTGTGTCGGTTTTTTTTATATGCAACTTGTCTGTTTTTCTCCCTGGAAAAATCCTGTTTGAATCTTGATGGAGAGAGTTTTCTCCTGAAGTTTCTGTCCTGCTGATACAGTCATTAACTCTATTAAAGGCGGATGCACGCAACAGCGATGTAGATCGAATTAAGCACAAAAATAAGAATACTGAGCATGTTCACACTGCAGGGTTAGGGTTAGGGAAGGAGCCGGGGATATTAGGAATGGTCTGAGGCGCATCTCCTGTAAACTATGCATTTTACTGCATGAAAAATCCCCCTGAGTGTGTTCCAACTAAAAACACGAGTTTTGTATTTTGTGTCTAAATGGTACCATGAACTGTTGAGTGTTCTGCGATAAATAATCTTTTCTCTTTGTCCATTTCCATCTTCAGCAGTGTTACCCTTTTATTACCCATGGGTATCAGATAAACCTTCTTCCTGTCAGGTGATTGTCGCGTCGTTTTTTTTTTTTGCTCGTTGGCTGTTTTCAAAAATGTGAATTATTGCCGCACGTGTTTAATCTGGTCCAACATCCTGTTGCGTGAACGCATCATTTACAGCCGTTAAACTGTCTTCTGGGTTGTTTGAGTAGCAGGACAGAACTTTTCACCCTTGTGTATTTGATTGTACAGAGATTTTGTAAATAATATGATATATTCTACACCAGCAATCTGTCTGATGATAAAGTTGTTCAACTGTTTGAAGGCCAGGTTTCCGAAACGCGTAGAATCCCAGAGCAGACAGAAGACGGGTTTGCCCAATGAGATGAAGCACTTTTCTCCACAACTGGTAAATCTGTCAATTGGCTTCTGTTAAATCCACTAGAAGAAGCACCTAAGGAAGACAAAACAAAAAAAAGAAAGAAAGAAAACAAAACAAACCCCTTTGATGTGTGATTTAAGGTATTACTTCCCAAATTTCATTCAAGCTCATTTAATAGTTGAAGTAATAAGTAACTACAAAAATGATGTGTTGGAAATGATGGTATTCCAGAAGGATGTTATCTCGTCTTTTATGGGGAAGTGTTTTATGATCGTCCTGGGCCCACACAGTCTGACCCCTGTGGTTTCTGTCTGCTGGATTTGAGTGCCGGTGGTTCAGCCCTTTTCCTCTGTGAACTGGATCTGGGTGTGAACGCTTTGGGAAGCCTTGTGCTGGTTGTTCGGCGTCAGTTCTGCTGCTGCTTTTAACTCCGGTTTAAAAAAAAAAGAGGGTTTAAAAAAAAAAATACGATGAAAAAGGCTCTGTGCCTTGTGCAATGTGTATGTACTGATGTGAAGAGATTTTTTTTCTAAAAAGGAATAAAACTAAAACTGAATGAGACTTTGTGTTGTGGGTGTTTTTCATCTATAAAAAAAGATAATTGTATATTGTATGAAAAGGTAATAAGTAACTCAGCACACATTTTAAGGTTTAGCTAAATTACCATCCAGACAATATAAGGGATATTCCAGCTTTCCTCATAAAACCTTATGATCACAATAAAATCTCCTTTCATTCAGAACCATGAAAACGTTGCTATAGTCAGCGTGTGTGTGTGTGTGTGTGTGCGCACGCATCAAAACCAGTGCATTTCATCTGATCAAGCAAAACAACTGCTGATGCTGTAATGGTATCATTTTATTGTCATTATATGTAAAATATATATATATGTATTTTAATTCATACATAACAGTGTTTATGTAACCCCTGATGCATTTAACTGTATTGGAAGATTCACACACAAAACATCTGAAGAGCGTCATTTAATTCATCACAATATTTGTTTATTTTATTCTTTTAATCATTTTTGAGCAATGAAACAGTACATACAAAGAAGTGGAATTACACTGCATTCATTATACTTTACCTATTACATCATTTTCATCACATAGTTTTTATTGTAGTAGTAATATTGTTGGCTTTATTTTCTAATTCATACATTTAAATTTATGTATTCATGTATGATTATGGATATTTATTATTATTATACCCCCATCATTAGAGTGGGTTATTCACCAAGTTCTTTTCAAATTTTACACATATATTCTATACATGTGCCTTTTTCTCTCTTTTTTTTTTTTTAGTTTTTTAAAAAGATTGAAAATCAAGACTCCAAATATCTAGGTATGGTGTCAGTGAACAGGAGGGGCAAATTGTTCTGAGGTATTAACAAGCTCTACTGACTTTTTCACTTGTTCTTTTGATGATTTTTAGACAAAATGAAATTATCAGCAAATACTTGGAGAAAATGTACTGATGTGAGATATATAACACTGTTATTATTCTTTTTTTTTTAAATGCAGAAAAGTCTTGAGAAGAAATATGTTTAGAATAATACAAAATGTAAAGAATAGTGTTTTCAATAACAAAAAATCTAATGAAAATGATACGAAAACTACTTCCACCAAGACAATAATAATAAAATGTGTGGGCTGACATTATCTGAACACAGTGAACTTTGTATTGAATAAAAATACTAAAAGGACCTTGTTGAGACGAGGAGGAAGAATGTGGAGTACTGCATGAAATAAAACTACTGAAGAATCTACCTGTGGTATTCTCAGTAGCGCTCAGTGCCAGGAGACGTCCAGTCCACTTTTATATGACTGTAATCAACTAAAGCGATAAAAAGGACGCAATAAAAGTAAAGAAGAAAATAGCCGGACATTCACAGACACACTTGGGCTGTGCTTCTGAATATTTAGGAATTTCCCTCCCCTGTTTTCCTCCTCCTTTCTCCCCTCCTCCTCTGTGTTGGACTCACTTATCTACAGTTTGTGTTGAAGCAGAAGCAGGACAGAGTTCTGCTCAACCTTCAAACCATGAAGAACTGAAACAGGAGCAGAAGATGAAAGGTAACTGAGGTAAGCTCATGTTTTGTTTTGTTTTTTGTTTTTTTACATGTGTCATTCATTTGTTCCTGTTTTTCTGTGTTATTTAACTTGCTCAGTCCTTCCTAGTCTTCCTGTTTTTTCCTCTCCTACCTTGTTTCACTTCTTCCTTACAAAAGTCACTCATTTCAAAGTCCTTTTTTTTTTTTTTTTTTGCACATGCACGGTTCACATGGTGTACAGCTGTCAAACATTTCTGAATACACTCCTGTTTTCATGAAAGAATCCAGTTTACTTTGCAGCAGGAGGGTATTTCTGCATTGGTGACGTTGACGACTGATGTCAATCATTGCGCAAACATAACTTTACTATGTGTTTGTTGAGGTGAACTTCCAGTGTAACAGGTGACGAAGCAGAACAACTGGCAAATAAACCTTTGGTCAGATACATGTGAGCATTTTGTAAGGATCCTCAGTGCACGTTTTCCAGTTTAAACCCAGCTATGGGTTTTCTGTTCATGTTTGTGGACAAGAGTTTAACAGCTTTTCACACAAAAAAACTGCCCACAGCAAAGTACATTCCATAAAAAATGCATCTGAAAAAACTGTTGCATCATCATGTTTCCAATATAGGCAATTATTTAATTAACAAAAACCAAAACAATGTTAAAGACTTTTTTAGTTTTTTGCTTTGATGTTTCTTGAGTTGTTTCCCTTTCCGACCTTCTTTTCAGCCTGTTCAGCCCCACACCTTGTTTTTCAGGTTTTTTGAGCTTTTGCCTGATTGACTTTCTCTAATGGCCCAAATCAGACTAAGTAAGTGAAATGCAAACACTGCACAGCTGTTTAGAAAAGCCTGAGCTTTTCAGATGGAACAGACCAGACACTGCCTCCATGCAGCTCATTTGGACTGGAAGTGTTTAAGAGACTTAAAAGGGATGAACCAAAAGAGTGGAAGATGGCTTCAGGGCTGATTTCCAGTAAACACTTTAACACTTTAACACTGCATGTCAGTGTTCTCCCTGTTTCAGCACGAAACTGAAATGTTTCATCTTTATGGATACTCTGACCAGCTGACCGTAACCCCGACTTCCAACCTCTGAGGTGGTGTTCGAACACATTTGTTCGTCTGTTTCTTTGCTACAGAAAGTGTTGTGTGAACCACAAAGATATTCACATTGATTTGGTCTTTTTTTATTTAAAGTAGAGAAGAAACTGCACCAAATTTCATGAACCGTGGGATGAATCAATTGCAATAAAAGTTTAATAACAAATAAGTTTATAGAGATCCCAAATGAAACAGAGGAAAAAAAATTATAATTAGTGATATCGTAGACTAATACAACCACGGAAAAAAATATTAGACCATCAAAAGTCATCCAAAACTATGGTTATGCAATCAAATACTAACTCCTGTGTGGATCATGTGACTAAAACAGACAGAAAAGAAAACATGGAATGAAT
>JAPTYQ010000008.1:15980946-15991235 GCA_029814465.1 Ostorhinchus cyanosoma
TTGTGTGGAGGTGGAGTTTTGCACAAGTCCATGCTCTGTTGTCCGTGTTCTGCAGGTCTTGGCTTTGCTCTCAGCTACACGCCAGCTGTGGCGATGGTAGGAAGTTACTTCACTGAGAGGAAAGCTCTGGCCTATGGCATCGCCCTCTCTGGTAGACACATGTTTACTTACCTGTTCTTTGTTTTGTCGTCTATACCTGACTTTCCCTCGTCATCCTTTCTTCTTTTTTTTTTTTTTTAATTCTTTTTCTTTCCTACCTTATTATTACTTTTGTCGCACTCCCTCATGCTGCTTGTTAGTTTTGTTTTCCTCTCATACCATCTTTTTTCCTGTCCTCCTCCCATCTTATTTCATCCCATCAAATCTGATACATTATCTCCAGGCTCTGGCATCGGCACCTTCATCCTGGCGCCTGTGGTCCAGCTGCTTATAGAGAATTACTCATGGAGAGGAGCACTGCTTGTCCTGGGAGGGTTTGTGTCCAACCTGTGTGTTTGTGGTGCACTGATGAGGCCACTGAAGCCACAACCTAAAGGAACTGAACAGTAAGGAGGAAAATTATTTAATTTGACAAACTACAAAAAGTGCTCCAAAATGCATATCACTGACATTACGACAGAGACGTTTTTCAGTTTCAGTTGAGTATCACTGTTATCATAAAAGTAATAGTAAAAAAAAAATCACAATTCAGGTCATTCAGATGGTTAGAGTGAAGTCAACATGGATGAATGGACATGAAATGCAGTGATGGATGAAGTGCTCACTCTTTTTATTTAAGTAAAAATACAGATACGAAGGCAAAAAATTTACAAAAGTAAAAGTGCAAAAGTACTAATTTTAAAATGTGCTTAAAAAGAAAAAAAAGAAAAGTATTTGATCCAGATTCAACCATGACAATAAAGTCAATATTGATTAAAAGTGATGGAATTGGATATTTGGTAAATATACAAAGAAAGACCCAGCATGGGACCAAATCTTACCAAGTGTATTTTTCTCATTTCTAGTTTAAATATCTCATCACATTTAAAATAAGACATAATCAACTAAAGAGTAACTTGTAATTGAAATCTAAGAACTTATTTTTAGACAGTAGATCTTGAAAATCTCATTTCAAGAAATCTTACCAAGATAATTTTCACTTGTTCCACTGGTAGATTTTTTTTTCTTGAATTAAGCAAAAAATTAAAAAAATGTAAAAAATAAATAAATCTTGACTTAATCAGAAAAATCTGAATGGAACAAGTGAAAATTATCTTGGTAAGATATCTTGAAATAAGGTTTTCAAGATCTATTGTCTAAAAATAAGTTCTTATACCTCAATTACAAGTTATTCTTTAGGTGATTCTGTCTTATTTTAAGTGTGATTAGATATTTTGATAAGAAATAAGAAAAATACACTTGGTAAGATTTGGATTTGTGCAGTTTGTAAACAGAAGCAGAACAAGCTCTGGTCTCAAACTGTAAACAGGAGCCACAATGAACAGCATCTTCTGGCACAATAATCAACCCAACAGGCCAGACATTTCTAAATCTGAATATTACCAGTACTGATCATTCAACTTCAAATGGAGCTGATTTTCAAAGTTTTTTTGAATTGAGAAAGAAAATCAATCCAGCTGAACCTCTACAGCTGGATTACAGTGATGCATACGGTTGTACAGCGCTTTGTGTGCATGGTAAAAAAAAAATCAATTTACAAAAAGAAAAAGAAAACAAAAGTAGTGTGTAATGCAAACACAATTCAAAAAGAAGTGGAGGAAAAAGTACAGATACCAACTCTAAAATGTACTGAAGCAAAAGAAAAAGTACCCCCCCATAAATTTACTTAAGTACAGATGCATTAAAAATTTACTTAAGTACAATAACAAAGTACTTTTACTTCGTTACATTCCACCACTGATGAAATGTCATGTTCTCAGGCAGTTTGTTCTGTGGTGGTAGCGCCCCCATGTGGTGGACATTTCAATGACATGAAGCTGTTTTCCAAAATGCCATTACTGTACATCCCATAACTGAACTTTATTCAGTTATGACCAGGACAATGATATTTAGGGTTTGAAGTCCATCTTCTTTATCATTAATTAAAAAGTATCTGAAAAGGACAAATTTATGAAAAAATGTCAGGCTTTAATTATATCATTTGATTTGTATTTGTTTTTTACTTTTAATTATTATTTAATTTATATTGTATTCTTATTTCTTTATATTTTTTGTATACTGTTTATTTCCTGGGAGGTATTTACATAAGCCTTTTTTGGCTTCTATCGTCTTCCGTACAATGGTGTTTCTAGCATGATTTTTTTTTTTTTTTTTTTGTGATGTCCAAATAAAATTAAACACTTTTTTGACAAGTCTTGCATAAATCACTTGTAATTTTGTACATTTCATCATGTGAAATATGTTTATTTTGTGCTTTTTTTTTTAAATTTGAAGGATGTGGGAAAACAATCTGAAGAAAAGTGTGACAACAGCAATGGATATAAAAAACACTGAGCAACTCCCTGCAGTCTTCATCCAGGAGGATCCAAAGCATTTAGAAACAAACAAGTCTAAGAATATCAGTATACACCTCAATAACATGGCTCTGCAAAACTATGGAGTAGAAAATGAAAAACTGGTGCAGATGAAACTTGCCGAAGTGCTGCTGTCAAACCTACCTGATCCAAAGTTAACAGAAAAGAAGATAAATAAACATGTTTTATTTAGTAATGTGATAACAGAGGCGGTACTGGGCGACAGGAAACTGAATACAGACAGAAACACACCTGAAGACGTCAAACTGGTGGAGACCATGAACCTGAACAATAAGGCCAGTGATGTAGCAGATGAAAAGATGGAGGACTTGAAGCTCAGAGAACACTCAGCTCATGCAGGGCTTCTCTCAAATCCTCAAACCTCCACCAGAGGTCACTGTTTCAGCCTCAGGTCCAAAGAGGAGTTCAGTTTTCTATTAACATCAGATTTCCTGATTCTGTCCACGTCCATCCTGTTTATGGCTTACGGCTGCAGCGCTCCCATAGTTTATCTGGTTCCTTATGCTGTCAGCGTGGGTGTGGACCACCAGAGTGCAGCTTTCCTCATGTCCATGTTTGGAGTCAGTGGCATTGTGGGTAACATCACCTTCGGATGGATCACAGACAGACCGTAAGTAAGAGTAGAGTGTTTCTATATTTATGAGGCTCAATTTGAGTTTCATACTTTGACACTGATGAAGTTTTTGTTTAAAGGAAAAAAAAACACACTTTGCTGATAGATGATAGATTATGGTATGTGTCTTCTTTCCTTCTCTACAGGTGTGTAAGGAAATATCGCATGCTGAGCTACTTGTTGGCAATCAGCTTTGAAGGCCTCCTCTGCATGTTCGTCCCATTCCTGCACTCCTTTTCCCTTCTGGTGTCATTTTCCATCCTCTACGGGTACTTCGATGGGGCGTACGTCGCACTCATCCCAGTTGTGACCTCAGACGTTGTGGGTTCCACGTATTTGACTTCCGCCCTTGGAGTGGTTTACTTCTCACATGCCATCCCATACCTGATCAGCCCACCACTAGGAGGTCTTTTTTTTTTTCTTCACCTTTTTACTTTAAAGAGACTATATGCAGTATTCCAACTTTAAAGTTACCCTTAGAGAGTTCAAAAAATAAATAGTCCTGAAGTTATGACAATGTATTTAATGAATGAAATGGGTGCTTCTATGAAACTGGTCCTAAAAACAGAACATGGAGGCAAGAAATTCAACCCAGATGTAGAAGTAAGTTTGGAAGCACTTTGGGTCTATTTTAAAAAATAAATACTTACTGAGATAGAAGAGACACACTTTTTCAGATAAAACACATTTTTCTATTATCTTTCTCTAAAAATCTACATGTAACACGATAAAAAGGACACAGAAATTACGCGTTACTATTTTTCTGAATACCTTTTTATTCTCTCACAGGTACATTTTGGGAATCAAACTAATGATGCAAGAATGCAGAATGTTTCACAAAAATGATCGCTGTTGCAAAATCACTCACGATTTAAATGGGCCGGTTCCGCATGTAACACCAGTGGACACAATGGGTTACGTGTGAAACCTGGAATAAGACTGAGATTCATGAAAAACCTGAATGTCCAGATTAGAAAAACCACTAGGATCATCACATTTAACACATTGTCTTTATTGATAGCGATATATAAGACCATTTCAAGACATGTTTTCAAGATCAAATGCACTGACGCCTTGGTAACTTTTCCTATCCCAATTTTAGTCTTATTTTTGGCCCTAATATTTTATTATAAATTCATTCATTTTGGGATGGCTTGAACCAGAGTATAATATTCTTTATATTTATCTGAGGTCATCATTAGGTACATCCTGGAGGGGAATATGTCTAAATTTCTCTTTTATTATTGGGTCTAAAAATCTGGAAATGGACCAGATACCAAAATGAACCCAGTTTCATAGAAGCACCTAAATATAAACTGAATATATTCATACTGATGGTCTGGGGCATTTTCCTGACCACTAGAGGGAGTAGTGAGTCACTGCTGGTCCTACTGTGAGGAAAACTAACACAAGTATCAGAAAGTGATGAGATAGGACGAAAACTGCTAAGGAACAACTTTTAGAGTCAAAGAAAGTGATAAAGTGATAAAATCTAGAAGTTCGGTTGTTGTTTTCACCACTGGACACAGCTGTAAATGAAAGGAATGGAGAGTGACGTTGAAATCCCAGTTTCTTTTCATATGTAAGTTTGATTATGAGGCTTATGTAGGTGTAAAGTTGTTACATGGTGTTATTGTCTCAGTTAATTGTCATTCATTGATCCATGGTTCAGACTAAACTGTGACAGTTCTGATGTTGTTTGGACCAGGGCTCTGAACCGGTTTAAGGAACGAAAACGAAAACCGAAAAAGAACGAAATTTTACGAGGAACGGAAACGAAATGCTCTTCTTCAACAGAAACGTTGTTTTGAAATACCCCAAACCGGTAAATAACGTTCCTTTTTTCGTTCCGTATACAGGCTAGAAAATTTCACAAAAGCGCAGCCTATTTCAAGAAAAAAAAAAAAAAACTGTTTCCGGTGTCCGCGTTCACTTCACTGCCCACAATTTCCGGTACCCTTACACCTTCGTCCGTGCTCACACCCGGCGGAAGGACACGATTCAGGAGCAGCAGCTGCACTGAGTATTAGCAAACATGGACCAAGGTAACAGGAGCTAAACTGAGTCCACTACAATAACGTTAGTCACTCACTACAGTAAAACTAACCAACAACCACCAAAGAACTAGCCTTATTCATAGGCTTAATAATTAAACCCCCGGAATGTTAAGAACGAACGTTATTTTTTGTTCTTAACCGGTTCAGAAACGATATGTTGGTGGTGGAAGGCAATAACAAAAACGTTAAATAATATACCGGTTCCGTTCAGAATGGAACGATTGAAAAATAATTTCGTTTTTAAGCCCTGGTTTGGACAATTCCAAACAGATTTTTTTAGTTCAGCTACTGACAATACAAACTGTACAGAAAACAGGTCATTTGTGGTTTTTTTTTTTTTTTTTTTTTACTGAGGCTTATTTTTTTAATCTAAAAGCATAGCTAAGCTAATGGAGCTAAACTATCATTTGAAGCAGCATGTGAAGATTATTAGACCCAGAATTATTTAGACGGACTGTCAGAATAAGCAGCTGTGAGTTTTAATTTCGAAAACGAAAACCTGATGATGCCATGAAACTGATGTGTCTAAACAAACATTATTTGGTGAGAGATACAATCTGTGGATAAATGAGTTTGGAAGATAAATACTCTAATAACTCCGTTTACCTACAGGTTGTCCAGATTGGGGGATTTTGATTTGATTTCTCCTTCTGACGTTTAACACTTTGTTCTCCGTCTGTTTACAGGTCTGTTAGTCGACAAAACGACCAACTACACAGCAACCTTCTTCCTCAGCAGTACTTCCTTTATGGTCAGTGCCATCATCTTAGCAGCTGGGATGTTAGTCAGACACTGCAGGAGGTCCAAGTCTAACACTGTCATGTAGCGCTAGTCACACTGCAAAAGCTGCAGAATGTCAAATGAAGCTGGAGGATTTGGCTGTTTGATGTGTACAAGCGGTTTAAGTTGAGTACAGGAACACAGATGACCTTTGAACCGAAGTCCTCATCTACTAACCAGCCAGCATGTCCATGCGGGCCCCAGAAGGGTTACATTTGGTCTGCTTATAAGGGTCACAAGTGGGTTTGTCTGCAGTTTCCATGGTGGCCCCGCATGTGTTTGCCCATATCAGAATCAGAATCTTTTTATTGTCATTATGCCAAATACAACCGAATTAAGGTAGAACTCTCAGGTTCAGTGCAAGAATTTACAGACAGACAACAAATATCAGTAAAAGGCACAGTTATTTACATATACATTTTTTTTTAAAGTATTGCAAATTAAGATATTTATTAAAAAAACAAAAAACAAAACAGAATTCAAGTAGTGCCAATAACATGAGAAGTAGTGCAAATGACATGAAAGATAAATATTGTGGGATAAATAATGTGAAAAATAAATTATATCCTCCTGAGACCCAGCAATTCATATTTGTCCTCTGTAGTGGACAAGAGTTTCACAGCTTTACTTAAAAAAATAAAAAATTTAAATGTTTGCTAAAAAAGGGCATTGTATTAAAAAAAACCCACAAAAAATCCAAAATGTATGTGAAAAAACTGTTGCATCATGCTGTTTCCAAATAAGTCAATTATGTAATGTAAAATGGTGAAAATGTTTACTTACTGGGTCTCAGGAGGATATGAGATATTCAGATCTCTGATTCTACTTCTGTTATGGGCAAACACATGTGGGGTCACCATGGAAACTGTGGACAAACCCACATGGGACCCTTTTATGCAGCCCAAATGTAACCCTTCTGGGTCCCATATCGGTTTATCAACTATGGAACCAAATCTATTGAAGGTTGTACAGATATTATGTTTTTGGGGCATAACTATATGTTTGTTTGTTTGTTTTTTTGACAAGCTCAGATTTTATTGAGCTTTTTATTGACTACGTAGACGCACAAATACTAATACTGACAATTTCAAAGCATGTGTAATTATTATAGTTTAAGAAAAATAGGAAATATAATAGCATTTTTGCACTCCTTCAGGAAATATTTAAATGGTGCTCTCATCTGAGGAATTATACAAGTCATCAAAGCTTTAGGAACTTTAATGCTAACCTGTGCAGGTCCCTAACAAAGTGTACTCTTGAATTGTACTGTTGCAGTACAAAGTTCACAGGGATAGATTTAGTCCATATATGCCTTAAAAACTGTTACAGTCTCCAAAAATCTGTTCGTATAAACAATCACAAAACAATTAAGAAGTCCATAGGAAAAAACTGGAACTGTTCTCTGCAATATATGAAGATTTAGAGAAAAGCCTATGTTTTTGTCATTGAATATGAACCTCTAAATCTACAAGGAAATACTAGAAGTTTATGAGTTTTGTGTAAAGCAAGAGAAAACAAGAAATACATTTACTCTTTATTTAAAAAAGACTGAAATAGATTATGAAGTCTATTGTCCACTATGTAATTCATTTTTAAGAATAATTGTGGCTCAACACTGTGAAAACCTGGCTGTGCTGATCAAATCTTGACTCCAGACTAGTACACCGACAATGAAATAAAATGTTTTTATGCATCACACCTTACTGTGTTTTTTAGTGTTTATATAGTGGTTTGGTTGAGTATTAAATTGCACAGAATCACTCATGTTATATAGCTTCATATAGCAATGAGTATCATCTAGTAATTGAAACTGAACAAGTAGTGACACAGAGGGACAAAGAAAAAAACAGAAGAATACAGTCACATTTATGCTGGTTTTTTTATATCTAAGTGTTCACTGTTTCTATGTTTTTGTGTCTGTGTGAAGTTCAACTGTATCGTCACTAAAGTCAGACCTAAAGTTATTGGTTCAACAGTGTTTCTGGTTTCTCACTAGTTGAGAATGTGGCTCAATGTGACTCCACCCTGAGGCCTAATCACTAAACTCTCACACACTTAGCTGTCATCACTAATGCACAGTTGTAGTGTTAAGTGTGAGCTCATGGGGGCCCATAGCCGATGATAAATGACGAATGGGTGTGAACCCCACGAACGGAATAACTCCCCACAAATGTAAGAAATCGCAAACATAATAAAAATTTGCAGCTTTTCATGTAATAATCCCACAAATGTAGTAATTTCCCCACAAACGGAATAATTATGGTAAAAATCTTCAATTTCCAAAATTGTAATAACTTCCCACAAACGTAACACATTTGTATATTTCATACATTGATGTAATGCATGCATGAATATTCATCTTTCTTTTTCTTCCCCTTTATTCTTGTCCGTTGGATACTAGCCTTTTTAGAATGATCAAATGTTCAATTCAATTCAGTTTTATTTGTAGAGCCCTATATCACAACGTTATCTCACAGGGCTTTACTGAGTTAATAGGATGTAAACAAACAACAGTCAGATAAACAGAAAATCGAAAGAAATGTTGCAGTTACACAACATGGTACTAATTCCACATTAATAGGTGTTTAATTACAAATACATGTGGAGGAAAAAAACAGAATGGGCAAAATGTTGAAAAGGTTTTATCATAAAAGCTTCAGCATGAACTGGATATTATTTATTTTCATTAAGTATAATAGAAGCCTATGTTTGAACTATGTAAATAAAATGTTTGGATATGATTATGATAACAATGGAGAGATGTGTGGGGACATGAGGTATTATGTTTGTGGAAGGCCACTGTTATTACATTTGTAGGATTATTACGTTAAAAGTTGCAAATTTTGTCGGAATTATTACGGTTGTGGGTTTAACAATGGGACATCTGTTCACCTCTAGAGGGCAACGTGGACTACTAGTAGTAGTATTAGTCGTAGTATTAGTGTTATTAGTAGTAGCTTCCTCTTAAAAATGCACTATTATAGATTTATGGTCCTCACACTTGAAATATTCACACTGAACTGAGACATTTTATTAAGTTGGCCTGTTGCTGAGGAGTTGAATCTCTATGTACACCTGTGTCCCTTCATTCAACATGTTTGTCTAAGTGTTGTAGTATGTGTGTGTGGGTTTGTTCATGATAGAGAACATCCCGTTCTGTAAGTATCCACCCCCGCAGAGGGAGACCTGCATTGTTCCGCTGTTGCAACCACCACTGCATGCCTTCTTTGCATCCTCACTTATGACACATATGTGCGTTTGTGTATACCTGTGTTCCAACACTACTGACAGACTCATCTTCTACTTTATAGTAAGTCACTTCTTTTATTATGTCATATGTCAAGTCCTATCACCTTTGACATCAGAAAATCAGTCTCTTTCAGTTCCTGAATGGCTGTCTTTATGTAAAGCAATTTAATCATATGAGGAGCTGATCTGCAGAATTAGAGTATAATTCAAGAATGTTATCGTCAACAGGCACACAACTTCAAACTCCCTGACGTGCCTACAATCATAGCAGTTCAGATCAGTTTGCTTTTCACTTGTTTGTAGTACCAAAGACTCTCAGGTTTCTTTGAAGCTTTTATTCACTACCACGAAGTGTAGTCTTATGTGGTAGAATCAGCAGATCATTAACTGGGTGGAATGGATTAATGTCAGCCAGCCAGTGCTTGTTACAGTCTATTTATTTGGTCATAGAAAAAAAAGAGAAAACAATCTAATTCTATAAAGACAGTTTTAGTTGCACATAACACAGCCAACAGTTTCATCTGAGCCACAGTTTTCTCTCAGAGGGAGCAGTTGCACAGATAAAAGACATAAAAAAACCCTTCCTAATTGGTAGTATGCCTGTGACCTATCCTGTTATACCAAAGCCATGATGTATCTCAAAGTGTAACACCAGCAGACAAGTTTGCCAGGCATCAGCTATCACTGTAGGAAAACACTGATTCAGTTACAGATATACAATGAGGACTTGTTTGTGCTACAGACTCGCTGCACACTTCAATGTAATGGCATAATAGTTGGCTGAGCAAACACAGAAGGGTTAGTAAACCGTTTCAGTGGTGTTAGGTGAATGTGTCAGCATGGTGATTCCGAAGTAAATGAAATGCATCCAGGAGAGCATGCAAACCGTGTCCTTCTCTAATAATCGGTGAAACCACTTCTCTCACATAGTTTAGTTCATTTGAACTCATAAAAACCAAAACAGCCACTGGCAACCAACACCATCTACTGATCTAAACTGTCTAATACCTGCTGAGCCACTAATCCTATCAATAATTGGTGTAAAATATAGTTTAT
>JAPTYQ010000008.1:16014315-16026776 GCA_029814465.1 Ostorhinchus cyanosoma
TATCTATCTATCTATCTATCTATCTATCTATCTATCTATCTATCTATCTATCTATCTATCTATCTATCTATGAATTATGCACAAGATGTTTTTGCATTTGTAAAACTTCCACTGTCCCACATCACTTTCCTCATATTCAATATAAAACTGATAACATTCATCAAACTAAATGAGATGAAAGGTTACATTTAGTTCGATCAGTGGCCTGTGGGGGGCGCTGATAGCCTTCACCAGGGCTCTGGGTCTTTTTGTTCCATATCACCACATTAAACTTACACATACTGCATATAAAACACTATAAAGTAGCAAATATTATAATGTGATTTCATGAAAGAACAGCTTAACTTAATGTATTCTGATCAGAAGATGATAAAACCCTGCAGACTGAAACCTAGAAAGTGTTTCATTTTTAGAATGAGTCAGCAGCTCTGAGTAATATGTACTCACATTCATTTTAGGCCAAATTATCAACATACATGATGTGTTTTGATGCTTGGACAGCACGTTACAATGATTTAAAGATATGCACAAAACATGATTTGGTAGTTTTATTTATGTTTTGGCAAATGCAGAAACAGACAGACATAGTATCTCAGAATATCTATCAATAATTTGGTCTTTTTTTTTTTATCACAGGATAGTGTTCAACCAGATATTTTTCTCCAGGGTTTTGTGGTAAAACATTGCATCAAAGTCAGTCAATCTGAAGTAGGAAAACTCTAGTGTTTCCCTATGGATCTCTTAACTTTTACCAAAGATTGTTTTATTTTCCTAGACGCTCCTGCAACTGTCTCGCCACTGTCCAAATTTAGTAAATATTTTTTCCAGCTGTGAGGAGCTCATCCCTTTCTGTTGTGTCCTGCATTGTAAAGCAGGATCAACAAGTGGACATCAGGTTGCATTTGACTTTATGATGTCTGCATGTTAAAAAAGCCACTGCAGACTGGTGTATAAAACACACAGACACAATTAGAAACACACACACAGACACACAAAGAGAAAGAAAGGGATACAACCACTGAAATGACATGCATTTCCTTACTATTTGTTTCACCACATAGTGCAGGTTACTGGCCTCACAGCTTTAGTTTATGTAAGTGTGTGGTTGCAGGTAGTCTTGGTTGTTACTTTCAACCTGCCACAGTTTGCCTCAGCTCCACTTACTGTACTTTCCACCCATGTGTTGCTTCCACCTGGTTTCTAAACACTGAGGCTTTGCTGATAGGAGGAGCAAGCACCACTGCTCCTCCTCCTCCTTTTCCTCGCCCTCTTACCATCGACAGAGGCTACAGTGCGTTTAATAGAGAGAGAGAGAGAGACAGAGACAGAGAGAGGAAGAGAGGAAGGAAACATTGCAGACAAAAGAGCTGCCTTCTGGACGAGGCAGCTTGTTTACACCGAGGCGGAACAGCCTGCTTTGCTCTCCTGGATATTTCAGCCAGTACAAACTAAAACTCTGGGATTTATTTCTAAGACTTTTGGAAGTTTTTGTTATTGTTTTTTTTTCTTGTCATTTTGGACTTGACAGGAGATTTGGACTCTTCTTATAGTTTTCCCCTTTTCCCTTCTTTTACACCAAAGCTAAATTATCACCTTGTTGTTTTTGGAGTCGGCGGTGACATCCCGCCGCTGACATGTCCTGTCTATCCAGGTGAGTTGGGATGAAAAGAAGAGGCTTGTTTTCTTAAATATGTACTTGATAAAAGTGTACTTTATGTATTATCTTGCAGGAACGTCAGCTGTCACATTAAAAGCCGCATGTGTTCTCACGCGTCGGCAGTGCGCGTAAAATAAAATTATAATAATAATGAAAACAGAAATGGCAGTGGGCATTTTCCGTTTAAACGTCAATGAAAACATGTTTAGAGTGAAATAAGGTGATTAAAACTGCAATTTAAACTTCTTATTTTATCATAAGACTCACCATGATGCAATAGCCTAACAGTTTGTTTGGACTTCTTAATGTCTTTAGTCGGTTTTTTCGGCTCTTTCCTACTCTTTTCTCATCATTCCCGTGGTGCGTTGCGCTCGGGGCAGTGGCCATCGTTGCGCCGGCATGTTTGGAAACACGGCGCACCGGCTTCGGTTCCTTCCATCATAGCCTCTTTTACCCACGAGTGGAGTTCAAAGTACACTGCACCTGGGATGAGTGTGTTGTGCGTTGATAAACTGGGTTGGAATTGTGAGCTAAACAGAGTGCAAGTCATTTTCACATGTAATTTCACATCTTTTTTTAAGTTATTGTAAAAGCGCCAAATAATAATGATGATCTTTATTTCTTTATGTCTTATTATTATCGAGGTCATAGAATGGCTTTTTGTCAGATAGTTTCAGATAAAACAGGAAGGATATTTCTTTTGCCTGTTTTGGGGATTAGTATTTGTTGTAACGGACGATATGCGCATTTTGCCTTTGCCTGTGCATGTGCCCAGTGGAGCTCCGGCTGCCGGTGGGAGGCGCACGAGCATCACTGGGTTGGAGAACGGGTGGAAACGTGCACTCATACTATCCACGCAACACTTTACTGTTCAGTGTTGTTCAGTTAGCAGACAGAGCTCCAGTCGTATAATCTGAATTGTATGTGTGTATGGTTAGATTTGTAAATGTGTGGGTGGCTGTGGAGTAAATAAGGAAGCCTGTCCTTTTATTTGAATGCGCCACTGAACAGATCTCACGAACACCGAACACTGACACCTGATGAAATGTCTGCTTTCTCTGAGTTTAAGCTCCAGCGACGCGTGTTTCCGCCCATCTGCCTCCTGTGCTCAGATGACCGTCCGGTCCCACAGACCCACAAACCTCTCCTCGGTCGGACAAGCAAACGCCGGGGAAGTTTTATTTTCTCAAAACTGGAAGACAGTCGTCGACTCCAGTTTACGTGCGGTTGTTCCTCCGTGCGTAAAATCGCTTAAATGCGCATGTCATTGGTTTCCATTAAAACTATGTAAACTTGTCGTTGGTCGTCGGCGCATGAACTCACGGTGTTAAAAACCACTCGATTATAACTGAAGGGTTATTTGGCACAGAAGTAGGTCATTGCCGCCGGGAATCGGTGCGCTGAGGGAACAGTAGTTTTTGTCTGGACAAACAGGAAGCGCCGCAAAAAGAGGGAAAAAACATCTTGAGTCTTCAGAACACAGTAATGTTCAATGTCATGAACATGTTCTCTTTTTTAAGTAGCCTTGGGTGAGGTAGTAAAAAACGCACATTAAAAAAATCTATCAAATTTGAATCCTAAAAAAGGCCAGATAAAATATGCCCACAAACATCAAAAACATGACATATTATTTTGGGGAGAATGAGTCCATCTTCCAGATGGACGTCTCTGTTCACCTAGAGCTGCATGCCTGTTGCCTGTGACGCATTTGCAGTTTCTACAGCCGTTTCCTTTATTGTCTGATTATTTTTCTTCCCTTTAAACAAGATATGCTTTATCAGCACATTCTAAACAATGGAGACGCACAGTGCGTCCAGTTCGAACAGGAAACCTCGACTACAACAGTAACAGTGGGTTGTCCCCTGGCTCTTGGACCCCTAACAAAACTCTTGGACCCCTAACAAAACCTGGTTTGCTTTAAGAACCAGGTTAGTAAACACTTTTCAGTTTCCTTTGGCTGCTGCTTGGGTCCCTGAACCCTGGAAATGAATCAGATTGAATTAACCCGGGTCAGTCCTTTTTATTAGCAGAAAAGACAGGAGTGTGGTTTAGGTCCTGGTGGAGCAGTGCGCTGTTGCATGCATGCATGTGAAGCCAGGAGCTGTGACTGCAGATGAGCACACACTGTTTGAGCAGTAATCAAAGCCACTATTCATCCAACAGACCACCAAAACGGTCCGATGGCTCGTCCGCAGTCCGCGGAGGAGAGTCATCCAACGTCAGTGCCGCTGGAGCCACGACGCGAATAGATTGTTCAGCGAGCGGCGAGCTGAGCCCCGGTTCCACCGGCGAAGGACCAGAGCCGGACTCTCCGTCCCCGTTGGGAGTCAAAGCCACCCTCCCCTCTGATAGCCTCAGCGGCTTTCAGATGAGGTCTATATTCCGTGTCCGTCGCCGCTCCAGTGGATATTTCTCCTATGAAAGCGACTCGTTGCCAGATTCTCCGCCTCCGCCAAGGCCAATGACGGCTGACAAAGCCACGCAGACTCCCAGTGTCACCGCTCAGGTGCTGATGCACGCCCTAAAGCGCACAGCGGAGGCGCACGGCGAAGGAGCGAGGGCGCACCGGCAGCACGGTGAGCAGGCTTTTCTCACACATGACGTGTGGGTAAGCGTCAGTGTTGAATACACACTTGGGCAATATGCTGAAGAGTATGAGAGCAGTGACTGACATGTCCAACACATTTGTAGAACTGCTGTTTCCTTATTTTGATGTAAGGCTGGTGCGCGTGCAGCTGCTGTCTAGAAGACAGTATTCTGAAGGGAATAAACTTTATTCCTGTAAACATTAGCTCCTCTCCTCCTCACGTTATCTTTATGTACAGATATTACAATCACAAATACAGTGTCATGTATCTGTAAGAGCTGCCGTAACACTTTTGTTGGTTGGCTGCTGTTGTGTGGGTGTAAAATATGAAACCAGATATGTGCAAACATACTTGTGCTCCAAAGAAACTTTCTATAAAAATGCGGTTCAGGCAGATGTTGGTGTTGAGTGTTAATAATGATAGTAAAATGATGAAAAAACACTTTCGCATACTAGTGTTTTTCTCCTCCTCTTTGTCTCCCACTGGGTGTTACTCATGAGGAGGGCTGTTTTTTCACTCTTCTGTTGAAAGGCTTGAATAAGCTTGGCTCAGTTTGTTTCATATCCTGATGAATTGACTCATATTGATCCTCAGAGGGAGATCCTACAGATTCCACAGACGTGACTCCTCATGCTGTCAGCTAGGGTTTTGTTGACTCATATGTTTTCATTCAGTTGTAGTATTTCTGTTTTCCTGTTGAGTATTATATCAAACCTTTCCGGACAAACACATGCTAATCTCACTGATGTTTAATGTTAAAGGAAAAACAGTGCAGCAATCACGGTACTTTTTTTAAAACTCCATAATCTTACTGAAAGACACACTGAAAATCTTAAACAGGTTTTTCCTTTACTACTTAGCCTGATTCAAGGAACCCATTATTAAATGTGAACACATTTCGTTTACCTTAGCGCACATATGAGCAAATATTTATCTTTTCTACTTTTATGCCCTGCCTGTATCCCTGTATCTGTTATTTTTCTCTCTTTTTATCATTCTATAACTGAAGGCCTTTTCTACTCTGCTGATGCTAGATTACGATCAGTGATTCACAGTTTTCCTTTAAGCCTCTCAGATGTGATTTACAGCCACAGAAGATGGGTTGTATCTTGATTTTTGGCTGCTTAACAGGAGTTGTGGGGCCACACCCAAGGCTCTTAAGTGTCAGTGTATAGCAGAGCAACAGTACAGAGCATGAGGCAGCAATCTTTCAGGCCAAAAGTGGAGGAGGAAACATGACTATTTTTTTAACCAGTACCAATCGACTGTAAATGTAAATGTACACTGTTACCAGTAACAATTTAAGAGTCCCCCCCCCCAATATACACACACACACTGTTAGGGTTGTATTGCATGTTCATAGTTCACCATCAATACTGAAATATTGGACACAGTTCCTATTTGGTGACCCCCAACTCCTGCCTTCACCTGCATGTATCACAGTGAAGCTGCATTGAAGTAGTGCATGTTATTTTTCACCAGTCAGTGACTTAATACTGAACACAGAACCCATTGTGTGTTTAGATCTGCTGTTTACTGAACAAACATCATGATAATGCGTATATATCTCTCACCTCCAGCAACAATGATCTAAAACGGTACCCAAGTGGAGTACCATAACTTTAAAGACATAAACACTGAAAGGCCCATGTCTTTATTTTCAATGCTGGAGGCTTAATTTGTCCATTTTGTTGCCTGGTTACAACAAAACTCTGACACAAGACTGAGATTTCATAAAAAAACAAACAGCAAAAACATGAGAGGACTGTATATGCAGTATTTATGAAACTTCTGCAGCCACAATTTGGTCATTCATCCAACATCTGTTTAAATTTTAGGATGAATGTTGATTAGAGGTGTCATCATATTTATATTCATCCTGTACTGTGATGTAACAGTTTGGTACATGGTATGGACATAACCAATACAACAACTCCATCTGTCACTCAGACTGGCAGTCACATTACAGCCGTATGTGCAGGTGTAGTGACACTCCAATCCAACAGGGGGCTGTAAATTAACACTGCTGCAGAAGTTACTACCATTTTACAGCAGGTGAACACAAATAAAAGAGCAAAACGTTCTGGTAAAAGTGCTTTACACTGGATGTAGATAATATTCTAACATCAATAAGTTAAGTAACTGCTTTACAAAAAGTCCCTCTTGTGGTGAAAGTGACCCCAGTATCTGCTGATGACGAACAAGCCCATATTTAATCTGCTACAGTGTGTTTTATGAATGCACAAGTCCACATAAGTCATGGAAATGAACTAAATGCATGTCTTCTTATCTGAGGCTGCATGTTGTGTAGAATTTATGAAGGTCAGAAAGTGGACTGCATTTATGGAGGTAAGGCGATAGCTTTTATTTCAATGTGGTTATTTGGCTTCTGTGCACCTATAAACATTAGTTAAGTATATTTGTGAAGTAGGAGCTGGTTTAATGAACGGTAGCTCCAGGCTGTGTGGTGTGGGTGAAATAATACTCTGTAAGTGGATATTAATTGTGTCTGATGAAACTGACAGATTAGACAGGGGCTGGGTGCAGATGTTTCAGTGTGTTTTTTATAGTGACTGGTTCGGTGGTTCAGTGTTTTGTGTCCTGTGCAGTGGTCTGGTGTGTGTCCATCTCAGTCTGTGTAGTTACAGGTTTAATATGTTTAACTTGAAAAACTGCCTTAAACGATTTGTGCTCGTTGTCCTGTTCTGACATGTAACAGCATACCAAGACATTTGGATTAGTTATGTTATGTTTCTGCTGTGTTCCTGTTACCAGGCAAGTAACAATAAAGTAAGTTCTCCTACTCTGTGTTAAGAATAAATGAAAAGAAAGTTAAGACATTTGCATGCAGGATTTTTTTATTTTTTTTTTGGTGCTTTTTCTACACTTTACCGAATTGTATTTCAAAGCAGAACCTTGAATCAAAAACCAAGGTGATTTCTGGGTACCGTGACACCCTTAATTGTGTTTTGTATAAAAAAAAATGCCCTAGTTAAACTTCCTACATCTTTTGGGACCCAAGCATCTGCTACATTTGTCTCTATATGCATTATGTTCTTGCATAATGGTGTTTTGTTTGAGAATATAGAGGCTGAAATAAAAACTTCCTGGAGCTTCACATTATTTCCTCAACCAATGGTTTTGCCTTTTTATAATACCAGTGATTGGCCGGGCAGATTACCTTGTGTCTCTTTTGTTGTCCGCTGTAGTCAGAACGACAAGATACTAGTCAAAACAGACCAGAGCCTGTGTGTTTGCTGCACAAGTGTGTAAGTGTGCCATTCATTAAGTATGCCAATCAGAAAAGACCTGTGTGTGTGTGCAGAGCAGTCAAAATAGGCCTGCAGGCTCTTTTGTAAGGTGCAGACAGAAGACCTTTGCCTCTCATTCACTTTGCTGAGTCCATCAGATAGTACAGGTCTTCTACCACATATCATACGTGATCCTTTGGAATAACAAGTCATGGTTATCAAGAATGCCCAGATTTGTGTGATACTTATGTATGCTTTTGTAGATGTAGATGTATCTATGTGCCTGTTTGTATGTTAAAGAAATATGAGATGGAACTGAAGGAGGATCAGTTTATCATCTCGTTGTTGTCACTCACTGTCCGTTTGATTACAACTCCTATCAAAACACACCCTCCTGCTGCAGGCTCTGTCTACAATGGCAAGAAAGAAACAACTACTTCTCATAAATTACTCTCCTCACTGAGTTTTATTTTAACAGCACCTGCATTGGTTGCACAAAGGTAGATGTTTGCTTCGGGTTTATCTGTAAAACAGTAGGTATAAAATTAGAAGTTCATATACAGAAAAGCATCCTCAAAGGGGTTCTATGTAATATTGATATTCCAAAGTCTCAATAGGTGGGGTCAATTGTGTACCAGAACACACATAAAATGACCAAAACCACCAACGAATCAATGCAATATATCCATGAAGCTCATTGTTTACACACATCTGTGTTATAGTATCAAGTTTTCTTCATCAAACTGAAAGTCAAAGCCAGATATTTTAACAGTCAATCAAAATAAAACTGTCTTATAATCATCATGTGCCACATTAGCTGATAGTTTACATTATAGCTCTGTTACAGTCACAGTAAAACCACAAATCACCTCTGTTTTCTGTACGGTTTGTGTAGTCCATAGCCGCATTTAAAGATCTGTTTGGAATCGCCCAAATAAGGTCCGAACTGTCACAGTTTAGTCTGAACCATGGATCAACAAACTTAGATAATAACATCAGAGGGACAGTGCTTCTAGTTTTTATCACATCATTTTCTTTGACTCTCAAAGATGTTTCTTAATGGTTCTCATTTGATTGTGTCACTTTCTGACACTTTGGTCAAAGCCCTCGTGGCTCACTACTCCCTCTAGTGGTCACATAAATGTGTCGGATTGTGGATGTAGATATATTCAATGCACATTTTTTCAATCCAAGACATTAGCATCTTTGGCCTAACTTCATCGTTCTTAACACTCTCATGATGATTTTAAGTGATTTTTTTTAATATGTATAATACTCCATA
Source organism: Ostorhinchus cyanosoma (assembly GCA_029814465.1). Taxonomy (NCBI): domain Eukaryota; kingdom Metazoa; phylum Chordata; class Actinopteri; order Kurtiformes; family Apogonidae; genus Ostorhinchus; species Ostorhinchus cyanosoma. The sequence goes on from JAPTYQ010000008.1 coordinate 16,023,094, forward strand.
TAGCCCCTTTAAGTTGTTTTTTTTTGTATTGGGCTTTAAAGTGTTTTTTTTTTTAAATTTTGTATTGGGTTCCATTGTTTGTATTATTAGAATGTTATAACCGGAGTTCAGTTTACCATACATGTACTAACTACCTGGGTTCAAATTCCTTAGGCAGTTCAGACACATACATTCTGCTGTTAACACACACTGCAGAACATGCTGCAGTGCAACAGAATTCACTACGAAATATGTAAAAACCCTGCTGCATAAATCCCGCTGTATCTCCAGCTGCTCCGAGTTCACAGTGGGTTCGACTCCTGTCTGTGTTTCACATTAGAAGCAGCTCCTGGATGTGACTGGTGTTGTCAGCAGTTTGATAGATGGGTCGGTCGCTCCAGCGAAGCAGCATTGGTCTCTATATTCACTATTGGAGGATGTGACAAATATTAAGACTGGGTTTCATAACAGCAAATGTGAGTCATAAGTAGAAATTGGTAAGAGGTCAGAGTCTTTCATAGTCATTCTATAGCTCAGATATAAAATACAACTGATTAACCACATACAGACAGAAAGCAGAAAAGGGATAGAAAACAAGGACAGACGGAGGACATCGAGTTGAACAAATGGAACCCAAACCAAAGAACACTGTGGTTCATTTTTCACCCCTTTAACCGTTTGATTATAGACCACCTTACCTGCTTCATTTACCTAAGATCAACCAGAATACAACTGGTACCAGGCACAACAAACCCCGCCCCTTGCACGTATTGTAGGTCATTTTGGCATCGATCCAGCTGATGTCAGCGTAGACATAGACACATTCAGCCATTATAATTAAAAGGGGGAAAAAAGATTTAAAAATTTACCAAAAATTTGAACTTTGACCTACTTTTCCTAAAATGTAATCACATCTGTTCTTGGTCACTGGCAGTCTAGAAACCAAATTTGGAATGAACTTAACCAGTAGTTTTGCTGCTAAAGTGTTAACAAACACACAAACAAACAACAAACCAAACCAAAAACATGTGTTGCCAGGCACAACAAACCCCGCCCCTCGCACATACTGTAGCTTATTTTGGCATCGATCCAGCTGAGGTCATCATGTCTATGCATGTGCTGACATCAGTATATCAACTACCTCTGTATATGTGCCAAGTGTGAAGTAAATTGAAACAAAATGGATGTTTTTATAGACCATTTTATATAAATGGGAGGAGAAAAAAACTATTAAAAATTCATTAAAAATGGGAACTTTGACCTACTTTTCTCAAAATGTAATCACATCTATTCTAGGTCACTGGCAATCTATAAAACCAATTTGGTATGAATTGGACCAATAGTTTTGCTGCTAGAGTGTTAATAAACAAAGAAACAAACCGAACCAAAACCATACCCCTTGTCTCCCCTTCGGGGGGGCAGGGCAATAAATAAGACAAACTGTAAGATGTAGATTCAGTGACAACTTGGGTTTGACCTAAATTAATGCAAAGTTGACTCTTGTTTGCGAGTCAATGTGTGATAACATTAACATCCTTCCCTTTCTTTTACAGGAGGAAGCTCTTCACACCCCTTTAGCACGTGGACAGAAAACTCAGCAGGGGTCATGCACGCGGAGGACGTCGGACGAGGGCTCCGACGTATTGGAGATGAATACAACAGACTCCTCATGGAACGGGTAAGTGGTCACAGAAATAATGTGTTTGTGTGCAAGAAATAGAGCAACTAGCAATGACGTCTGAAGATCTGTAAGAAAAACAAGCTGAGACGCTGTAACTTCTACTTCTAACATCATCTCTTTTGTCACTGTCAAAGTAAGTATGGTATCATGGTCCATCTACACTCAATGAAATGTGTGAAACTTTCTGTTTTTGTTGATCTTATGAATGAGAGGTAGAACTGACACATTCGTGATAACATGATTCATTAATGTGCTCACATCACTCAATTAGTGATGAAATTAGTTAGAGTTAATGTAACAGTAGTGCAGATCTCAAAACAAGCCTAATTTCCAATCCAAACCGTGATAATGGCTTCAGGGACTGGATCCAGACGCTGTGTGAGTGTGAAGCAGAGCCAGCTAAAAAGAAGCAATGTGCTTAGGACAGAAATCTGTTTGAAAGCGCCCCTGTGGGTGATCGGAGGGGTCTGTGAACAGCTGGTTATTTCCACTGTGCTTCGGGTGAGAAAAACTGAATGACTTTTGATCAGAAAATAACAAAGCTGACGGCCCTAAAGCTGCAGAAAATGGAGATGCCACAATAACCACTGGACTTAAAAACCCTAAAAACAAAAAAAAACAAGCCACATGATTTAAAAAAGTCAACAGAAGAGGAGCAGATGATGGACTTGTTGAGGAGAGAAAGGGAAAAACAGCAGTGGGAAAGAAACAAAAACAAAACTTAGTGGTACAAATGGGTGTTTTACATGTGGTGAAACTCAGACAAGCTTATTTCACTGCTCTTGGATAAATGGAGGCCATTTGCATGCCTCAGTAGCAACAGTTCTGCTGATTATTTCTTGTCTCGTTAACCTGATTGCTGATGTGCTTGATTCTTTATGATGGATAAGGACGGACTGGGGCAAAAAAAGCCACTCGGGAATTTGTACCGGGCCGGCCCACTCTCCAGGGGGCGTGGATGGGGTGGTAGTGGTCCGCCGAAAAAAATGTCATGTCCCATTAAACATTGAAATTTATGTAACACAATTCAGCCCACAAAAATTGTTTTTAAAGTGTATGCTTGACACAAAAAAGCTTGCACTATTCGCATGTGTAATTCTAACAGATGTGAACAGAACACCAAATTTCTCCAAAAGCAATAATATTTTACCAAAACACATAATTATGTATATATGCATGTACACATTATTGAAGGGATAATCCCACATCCTTGCACCCAAGTTCTTGATTATAACAAATGTTTAATATTTGAATGTTAAGGAGAACATTTCAGTCATTTACACCATTGCTTGCCTCCTTTTCGCTCAGATTTTTTTCCGCACCTCCTTTTTGTTTCTTCTCCATTTTTTGTTTGTCCGTCACATGCCCAACTGATGGATTTAGATGTGAGACTATGGTTCTTGGCTGCGATTGGCCGAGATAGTCCAAATGCCAAGTGAAAGGGGTGTGACACATCCACGTGGACCAACGTTATCTGGCCTGTCACTCGTGAAACTAGCCTATAAAACACTGGAAATCGTATTAAATGGCGGCTGCCAGCCCAACTGCACCAATACTCGTCCTGTTGTGAGCCGCTGGCCACAGGGAAAAGTCCTGGTGCTCCCGATGCCCAGTCTGCCCCTGATGTTGGATGATGTCTATAAGTCCCTTGCCCAACTTTCCGACTCACTGTTATGAATGAATGAATGAATGAATTGTTGCCCCGCCCCCTGAAGGTAGAGGCGAGGGTATTGTTTTTGATCGATTTGTTTGTTTGATTTTTAGCAACTTTAAGCAAAAACTACTGGACCAATTTCCATGAAAGTTTCAGGAAAGGTGCGAGGTGGTCCAGACTAGATCTAATTAAATTTTGGTGAATGAACGTAGGTCAAAGGTCAAGGTCAAAGTCACCAAAAATGTGTTTTCGCAATGACAAGAGATCGGACAAATCAGGTAAAACGTTTGAGAGGGGCGGGGTTTGTTGTGCCTGGTTTATTTTGGTTTGTACATTAATCATTGCACTTAGTACAATAATTATAATAAA
>JAPTYQ010000008.1:16172938-16187153 GCA_029814465.1 Ostorhinchus cyanosoma
GAATCATTCTCAATTTGGTTACGAGTGGAGGGGAATATTTTTGAAGCTTATGCACCTTTTATAAGAAATCAGTTCAACTTGGAAAGATGGGAATCAAAGTGTCAATCAATTTTCCTTAATTCTAGGAGTGATAAATTTTTGCCACTATGGCCATGAAACAGACATTCAATTCTGTTCTAAATAGTCTTTAAAAAAGTCTTAAATTTAACTTGTTGTCATGGATACAGAGGGGGAAAGTTTTACAATTCTTCCAAAAAGACCCGTAGAGAATCAACACCATGATTCTGTAAACTGGTGCAAAGATACCCCATAATATTCTGCTCCTTCAAACACCTTTTTCACTGCAAACAAATGCACAAGTCACAACAGAAATCCATTTGAATAAGCCACAATACTTCAACAGAGCCCTGAAACCGACACACCAATAAAGAGAGCGACCATTATGACGAGTCCCAAACGTTCGTTATGAGAAGAATCTTCATGTGACTTTGAGCCACAGCAGCAGTATTTCCAAATGTCACAGTGTTTCTTCAAGGGTTTCACTTCTCCATGGTTCAGGAGTTACCATAACGTACTTGTGGGTGTTGATGAGACCCGTGATTACTTTGCAAAGTGTTGACACTTTGGTATGTCAAAACTCAATTTCGACCACATACAGTTTTGTAGTAACGCTGCCTCCTAGTGGTGTTGTATAAACTCAACATGGTAAATATTGTATTGTATTGTATTACGTTGATGACACCTTTGTTGTATGAACTATTGAATTATAACCTTTAGAGACATTTATGTTTTTATGTTTACACAGTGTCAGCAAGAGTCGAACATTACCTAAAGCTGTAGCTCTAACCTTCCTTTTTGGAACTCTTAAATCTAGAGGTAAACCGATATAGGTTAGTCTAACATCGATGCCAATTTTTTAAAATTTGGACAGCCGATGGTTGACGTCTCCAGCTGATTTTTTTTTTTTTTTTAAAGCGCATTGACTGTAAAATACAATTGAAACACTCAGATAATTCGATTTTTATGCAGCAATATAAATTAAATGATTCATACATGTACACATATAACATTTATTGAACTTCAACTGCTGCCCACGCAGGTGCCTGATCAAAAATCTTATAACATTGTTACTACTGATCAAATATCGGCTTTAAAAAATCGATTAGTCAAAATATCAGCCTTTACCTCTACTTAAATCCCCACCGTTCATTCATTTTCTGAACCTCTTAATCCTAAGGAGAGTTGCAGGGATACTGAAGCCTATCCCAGTGTCCAGCAGGTGAAGGCAGGACACCCCCGACATGTCACCACTTCATGGCAGAGTAAATAACACCAGTAGAGTCATTCACTTTATAAATGATATTAGGGTGAATTATGTGACTATGGGTGTTAATTTTGATTATATGGAAAACATTGTTATTCAAGTTACAGTAGATGAAGGAAACACGAATAAACTAAAGTTAAATCTGTTGAACAAGGCTCGAGTAAATGGACTCTACCTAAAGTCCATCTTCTGGACTTAACACTGTTAATAATTTCTATAGTCGACTATGTGTTAATATCAAGGATGGACATGTTCCAGTCTGTCGCTGAGCCATATCATTTCCGATCATATTATGGTGTGTATGTGAGGTTTGCTTCCTCTTATGAGCATCACATAGTGAGAGCTGCTGGAGATGCAACGAGGTGACAAGAGGCCGCCTGCACTGTTGATGTCAGCTAGGAAACAGAACAAGGAAATGCATTAACTGCACATTATCATGTCTCACACACACCCGATAACATAATAAAAGACCTGAATAGAACAAAGCCGGCCCTTTCACAATAAAAGGTTGTAAAAATAAGTCATGCAAACACATTTGTACTCATTGTCTTTCATACATGCTTTCTGTCCTCTCTCTCTCTCTTATAGACACATGTACAGTGGCTGCACTCCTCTCTCTCCTGCACATGCTCACTCACTCAATATTCAGCTCATATCCGGATCGACAGAAATACACTCGCAGCCTCCTGCCACATGAATGGAGGAAACAGGGACAGGGAAACCCCATGTCACTCATTATGAAACTCACACACCACCTTGTACATCTCAAGTGCTAATGAGTTCAAGTGTTAAAAAAAAAAAAAAAAATCAGGTGCTGACATATCGGGTAAAGGATTTAGTAAAGTTAAACCATTACATCAATCATAATGGAAATATGATTGAGTTGCTTTAAAATGATATACTCTCTAACGTCTGCAGGCCTGTGTGGAGTTCAAACGCTGACAGGAACAAAGCAACAGTGTGACGACAACAACATGAACACTGAGCATGATCAAAGTCAGTACACACCAGTAATGTGATTCAATACAATACACTATTCAAAGGCAAAGTGCCCCAGTGTGGACAGAATTTCATGGTTAATACTATTGTGTTAAAAAGCTGCACTGTTTCCCATAAAGTTAGAATGAAATATATTTATGTCTTTTCATGATATGGTCACAATGTGATTTATTCTCGATAGATAAAGTGTGACTGGGACTCTGTATGTAATCATTGTACCAGGTCAAACGTAATTACCGACGTGTAGAAATAGGAATAAAAAAAGAGGAATGTGTCTGAAAGCAAAATTATTCCCACTTTATGGGTCACAGTGTACAGTGAGTCCCTACAGTGTGATTTATTTGGTGTATATATAGACTACAGTAGCTATAATCACATTTTGTTGATAATTTTTAATAATCAGTGACTTAATTTAAACACAAAATGCTGAAAATGAATGGGGTTAATCGTGAATCTGTGATGATATGTATAAGCTTGAGGTCTGTTTTTATTTTGTAGCATCAAAAACTCTAAAGCTCAGATAATGAGTGTGAATTTTAATTTCTAAAAGCTCTGTATACATGTCAGTTTCTTTGATTATAACTTGTTATAAGCAGTTAGATTTATTTTTAGAGTTTTCATCCTTAAGCATCAGCACATCAGGGCCACCCAGGTGAGTTTACCTGCCAATACGGATTTTTCCAACAGTCCTTGAACGCAACACCATTCAGTCAGAGTCTCCCCTGTCAACAGCAGTGTGTGTGTGTTTGGTGTGTTTAAGAGACGCCCACCTCATTCTGGTGAAAACTCTTTCCAGGAGGTGACGCTCAGGTGCCAAACTTTTCACATTAAGAAGGATTTCACTTTAAAATCTGACAGATTTTCACTCCAGGCAGATTATTGAACAGCTTTAGAACTGCTTTCCTTCTGAATTAGGGTTTGAGGCATGAGCAGGATGCAGAGACGAGCAGTTTGAGGTCAACTCATTCAATAACTTTAGTGTCAAAACTACAAAGGAAGAAGAGGACTGGTTTACTATCTCCATGTAACGCCGCATACTTCCTTTATCTGTGCAGAATCCACCCTTTTACGCATGACTGTACTTTGCACGGCCTCTTCCAGACCCGTAACACCTTTCGGCTCTGCTGTCTGTCAGTAAAACTCGCCTGAGTTGCAAAAGCATTGCAATATCACTGTAATGTGACACAAACTGAACCCAGTGAAAGCACAGTTTCATCAAAGTCTGCAATCACTAAGTGCGCTTCCTCATTTGCGCACAAGAGCCCAGAACCAGTGCAAAGTTTAAGGCGTTTAATTCATAGAAGAGAATGAAGTGACAGACTTACCCAAATGGCGCAGAGGTGCAAACTTTGCACGCTTTTTTTTTTCTTTTCTCTTAACTTTATATTGATTTTCTTTTCTTAACTCAGTCAAAATGTACGAAGCTTCTGCAGCAGTCTGATCTGACACATTTCCTTTCTCTTTGCACTTCGGAATTGAAGTCATCTTGGAGCCCACGCCACATCACCGACGTCTCTCCTTCTATCTCCCCCCTCCCCTCCTCCTCCTCCTCCTTCAAACTTTCCTAATTGCTACTGGAGACCTGTCCTCTGCAGCTCCACCATTCATACTGAGGGGACTGTCTGGGAGACTTGCAGAGTAATACATTTTCGTACTTTTGGTCACACCCACTCATATCAGTCCTTCCCTCTCTGCTGCGTTTGGTTTCGTCATGAATGGATTAATTCCTGTGTTTGTGAACTTAATTTTTGATCTCTCACATATGCGGATGTGAAGTGCATGAATGCATTTGTTTGTAAAACAATGGGGGATGGTTCAGACACTCCTATCACTGACCTTTATGAACAATAGCTGCAGATGAACACACACAGAACCTGATAGTGTTCAAACATCCAGAGAATGCACAAGAACTGCAATTAAGTTCTATATCAATCAGATGGCACACATTTCCTCTTATTCCCATGTTCATCTCTTGTGTAAACAATAATAAAAACAAACAAACAAACACACAGTATGGCATGAAAAGTGTTTAATATAGACCCCTTTTATTAGACCTCACTTTTAATTGAAAAGCTGTTCATGCATGCAACATGAGGAAACTGCACATTTTCATGAGCACACACATACAGAGGAAGTAAAAGCAGAAGTTGAAGCAAAAGCTGTGGTGACTTCCCTGCAGCTTCTTTCATTTTCTGCTTGATGTCTTGCTCAAAGGCATGTAAACCTGAGCTAATCATAGAGCACAAAGGATGTCCATTCCACTTCTGCAATGAGCTCTTTCTTGGTGTTTCAGAGCAGCGGCCTCCCTCCACAGTCATTGTTCTCACTTATGTCTCGGTGGACAAACTGATGACTTCCTCGTGTGGACACTGTTGTATTTGAAGAAGTGGATATCCTGAATTGAACCCTGCCCTGTTTCTGCATAAATGTTAAGGGAGTCATTTCCTGTGCCGGCTTACATAATTCTCCTCAAAAGACCAAAAAAGACCAACAGCAGGGTGAAAAAAAAGTGGACGTTGAACCAGAGAGGAAGTGACACCATGATGGATCGTGGACTCCTGAGTTTGCAGGTGTTCGTCCAAAAACAACTCCAGCGTCTCCCATTTTAGTCTCACCATTAGCTTCATAGTTCAAGTTTGTGCACGCAAACAATGAATTTGACTCCAGCTCATGTAGCAGATTAAATATTTTAATAAAAACTCATTTTAGTTCAGGGGCTACATACACCTCAAACAGGCCAGACCAGTAAAATAATAGCATAATAACTTATAAATAATGACAATTCTCAAAGTTTTCTCTTTGTTCTAGTGCAAAAAAAGTTAAATTAGAGTATAAAAATGTTGACGTTTACAAACTACCCTTTCAGAAAAAAATTAAATAATCAGAGCATCTATGAACAACCTGGAATTTCTTAAGAAAAAGTAGAATTTTAACAATAATATGCTTCATCTTATCATTTACACATGCGCATTACAGCTGGATCTACAGTGCACCGCGGTACTTTGATGCTTTACATTAGCTTGGACATGAGAAAGCCCTGGTGGGTGTGTTCACTGACACACTTTAATGTCTTATTGTGGAAACAAACACAAGAGGATTTTTTTTTCTCTCTTTTTACTGGAGGCTCAATTTTCCCACAGGCAGACAGTCATTACAAACACAGGTCCCAGTCAAGGCTGTCTGTTTCCCAACACATGCGTCTGGAAAAACAATGCACAACACTTGCACTGTTACACAATCATGCATTCTCTAAGGCAGTTAAATCTTAGCCAGTATAATAAAGCCAGCAATGGGAAAAGTTCAGAACTTGAATACACAATGTTGTTGATTCATCATTGTAATAATGTATTAATAGAAAAGCTGTGGCAGTAAAGAAAAAAGGCTTCTTCCTCTAGAGACCATAAAGGAGGACATGATGAGGCACATTTTAGAGGCAAACACCTACTACTACTTCTCATAAAAGTTAAATCTAACAGATAAACTGGCTCAAACTACAAAGCATCAGTTACTCAGCAGGTATAGAAATGCAAAAGGCAGCACGTTGGATAGAAGCTCTAATTTATAATGAAATCCTGAATTACGTTCTGTTTTAAAATCACTTTTATTTCAGCTTTTCTACTTTCATCTGTTGATAAGAACATAATATGGTTCCTGAACTGCAACAAAGGGACAAACTCAATAATTCTGATAGTTTAGGCTTTGTTTTAGTTTTCCTTTAACCCATAAAGACACTGGCGACCAAAACCATCGACTGATCTAAAATATTTAATAACAATTAATCCAATAATTATATCAATGCATGTAAATAATTGGTTTAAAATGAAGTTTGTCATTTTTTCATGTTCATCAGATATGATCCATTTGGACGTTCAGAGGCTCCGTAGTTACCATGGAAACACCGTCATCTTCTACAACATTGATTCACCAGTAAAACCCATGGAGCTGGATCAACGACAGTGGATGGAGACACTTGGTTTATACTCACTTGTTGATATATTTCTTGAAAATGTCACTATTTATTCAGTTTTCTCTGTTTCTGATTTAATAACCTTTGAATTTACTCTGAGCTTTAATGAACATCAACATGATCAAGGGATTAAATATAGGAAAATACCTCATTTACATTGAAAAAATGCTTAACACAGAGGATAATACTATAATAAATGGTGATAAATCACTTAAGAAAGGTTAAATAGACAGAAAAATGTACTTAAGAACTGCCACCAAAGTAGCGCTGGGTCTATGGGTTAAAAATAATTTAGGAATAAACTTACTACCATGAAGTTCTACTCCATAAAGTGTTTGCTGCTGCAGCAAAAGCAAAGCGAGACTAAAGTACACATCGACCTACATGTGCACATGCTGTACAGTTTACCAAGAAATGGAAACTCTAGCCTAGTAAGATGTTAACTCAGCAGGCAAGAAGCAGCAGTTAACAACACTGACATGGAACTCATGATTAGTTCAGGGAAATATAGAGTTTTCAGGTTATCAGTTTGAATCAAAATCATCTTTATTTGGCAAATGCATAAACATATAAGGAATTATTTGCCGGTAGTTTTTGTAAATTAGAAATACAAGATGTAATAAAAAAAAAGTAAGGACAAAGTAAGTCCATACACATATAAACTCGATATAAATTCACAGTATTTACAGTAAAGTTATTAAAACCAAAGTAATTCTCAGTAACAACAATCGGTCCTTAAACTGAACTTATTGGCTTTGACTCATTGTTTAATCCATGGAAATATTATATTTACAGCAAACAAATAGAGATGATGGATGAGCTGTTCTTCCATAAACATGTTGTTGAACAAAAATGTCATGAGGTGACAGTGTTGGTTCCACGAGTTAAACCGAAGACACAAGAAAACAAAGGAGGATGAAAGAAGCATCAGGCCCAAAACTGGAGAAAGAACAAGGTTTTGACATTTCAGATTGAAGAGCAAATGCAGTATCGAAATGACTTACTACAATTTATCAAGAATGATCATTTACTCCAAAAGACGTGTTTCTTTAAGTGCGAAATTCTTGCTGAATAAAATTAAACCTTTAGATGCTTTTTTTTTTTTTTTTTTTAATATTCAAACTTAATATCAAGATTTCAAAAACCTGTATCTTGGAAGTGGTTGGTGATAAAGTCATGCTATAAATGACCCAAAGTTTATGATGGGATTAAATGTACTCATCTCATTTGCATATTATGACGTCACAGGGTGGCAGCCATATTGGATTGCAAAGCTTTTAGTAAAACTGAACTTTGAACATATTTACAGGGAAGTTTTCTTTGTGTTATTTTTTTTTTTTTGTCAACTTAGCCTTAAAATAAAATAACTTAAACATTAAAATGCAGTAAGTTTTAGTAGCTTTTTGGCCAAGCAGCAGAGGAGGCAGATCTGTCCTTACCTATCCAAACTAAAGCTAAACAAACTTTCAAAGTGGATTTTCTTCTTCACTTTGATTAATGGATTGAAGGTGCACATGTCCGCCATCTATTGCTGGGAGGTGGTAACAGCATTGAACTATCTGGAGCTACATTATTGTCTGTTTCATTCAGTTATAGTGATTATATTGTGACTTTGGTGCTTAAAGGGTTAACAGGGTTTCTGCAGGTATCACCAAATCTAATTCAATGCTTTAAACCAATTTCATGCCCACGTCCAACTGCAGATACAGTTTTAAATATAGTTTTATGACGGGTTTTAACCAGGTTCTGAATAGTTCCTCCTCTGATCACTTCAGCTGAAACTTGCATTTTCTTTGCTAATATTCCCTCCACTCACAGCACGTTGCATTCCAAGCATCTGGTGTTATGACTGTGTATCGGTCATAAATAATAGCCAATTAAATCCTCGATCATCACACTATACTTCCCATCAAAATTATTAAATGTTTATATAATCTAAGGAAATCGTGCATAACAATACTTTTTTCCCCATCAAGTGTTTTTAATTCGTTATTACCTCTGGACGTATAATTTAATACTTTTTAATGCCATTCAAGTTCTTAAGTTTCACCAAATTGATTTAATGACTTTTAATGCTTTTTAATGACCTGCAGAAACCCTGGTTAACATCCTCAGACTCTTTGTGTTCAGAATCACTACACTTCACACTTTGAACAGAAGGATCCTCCGCCACATTAACACCAGAGGCTGCACTTCTCTGACTTAAATAATACTTGAAATCCTCATATTTTCCATCGTACCTCATTTCACATTTTTTTCTAATGACGGTAGATTTAAAGTCAGAAAGAATCAGATGCATTTCCCCTGCTGTTACATCTGCATGAAATGAAACTTCGAACTTTTATTTAGAAAGAAACCACAATTAAATAAAGATCGCATCAATTTTAGTTTCATTTTCTTTCTTTCTACCTCTTCATTTGTTCATTTGTTGTTACATATTCAGTGTTCATATCCAGGCATGTGTCTGCAAGCAAACTGTATTATACTGTGGTCACCAACTTTCAGGAAATAGGACAGACTGTGTAGGACTCAGTGTCTCCTGGTTAGCACGAGGTATTACTTTGCTTCCAAACCCTTAGGCCCTTCCGCTGCCATGACTAGCTCTCCTGTAAATACCTACAGAAAAACTAAAGCCTGGTAGTTCATCAGAGCAGCAGGGAGACAACTTGTAAAGAAACTCAGAGCTAAAGTCCTGTGAATTACCTTCAGAGCAAAGACCAGGAGACTCTGACTGTTTTAAAGACACAACAAGACGCCCACGAGCCGTTAAACTCTGTGTTGATCTTAGACTCTGAACTAACTGTCGCTCATCATGTGATATTTCACTGGAATGTTTGTTAAGATATGTTGACAGAAACATCATGTGTTTCCAGGAAGCCACATTATCAACCAGTGAAGCATGCGGGAAGATGTTAGAGATGTGTAGTGATGTGATCATTTACCGTGTTAAAGGTCAAGCTGAGATATGCAATCAGATAAGTCCAATAAACAGTCCCTTAACGGTCGGATTAACACTGAATTATTCAACACATTGATTAGGAACCGACAGATTGAGCTCTAACATACGCTGCTTTGAGAACTGATGGATCAATAACACTGATACAAGCAGAAATAAATCCACCTAAAAACTCTGTCTGCGATTTAACAGACTGACATCTTCACTAACTGGCAGATACATTTGATATTTGCTCATATTCTGTGTAAACTCCCAACACTTAACACTGTCTCCGTCATGTGCAGTGAACGCCTCTGTACAGAACTGCTGTTTCTAATTTATTTGGTGAATCATTGGGTGGTATTGAAATGTGATCAGAGATTACCGACATTACATTTTTTAAATTTTTTTTTTAAGTTATCGGCTGCAGAGATTTAAAAAAAAAAAAGTACTAAACCTTACGTACTTTGATAAGATGAACTGGAAACAAATGTCAACAGGGGTGTTTTGGCTGTTGTTTTCAGGATATATAACAAAATAGTATTACATATGTTTATAAGTTTTTGTATATTAATATAATGGGTTTCTAAATCTTACAATAATGGGAATCTGAAAAGTGCATGTTCTCTAATGTGCAGACAGTGTTTTGAAGTAGAATTTATAGCTCAGAGACAAAAATCACTTGTGTATAAAACTTAATATCTAATTAATTCAGACATTTTGACCCATAACTATCTTGAAAATGTACTAGTTTGAATCGACTAGCAAGATTTTTTTGTCCGTGTGTGTTTGTCAGCAACTTTACGCAAAAACTCCTGGAACAATTTCCATGAAATTTTCAATAAAGGTGCGAGGTGGTCCAAAATAGATCCCATTAAATTTTGATGAATGTAGGTCAAAGGTCAAGGTCACTAAAAATGTGTTTTTGCAATGATAAGAGATAGGGCAAATCAGGTAAAACATTAGCAAGGGGCGGGGCTTGTTGTGTCTGGCACCACTTGTTTGTATTGTTTAGAACCAAATTCTGATTAGAATGGTTAACACGTCCACATACCCAGTTCGGAAAATGTATGAATAAATGAATATGAATTGGTTTCAGTACTGAGTTATTAATCGTGTAATCATGCATTTATATTACATTTGACATAGGCTTCTTCTTTACATGACAGAAATCACTTTATTTTTTAAAAAAGGAGTTTTCAGTGTCTCTAGCTGAAACCACTTTTTGTTTTTTTAACAAACCCCTGCTTTTGAAATATTAAACAATCACTAATTTTAGGATTTCAGTTGTATTTTGAATATCAAAAAAACAACAAAAGCAGATGTTTGTGTTTTAATTTTAACGCACATTTGGTATATTTTGGCTATTCCTTCACAAAATCTTGAATCTGAAGTGAAAACTATTAAAACTAAGTAGAAACAGATCATTTTGTAAAGTTGCGTACACGTCGAAGTGACGGGCTGGCTGTCAAAGTCTACTGCAGCTGTTTAGGTCTAATAGAAGCCAGGAAGTTTGTTAGAAAGACATAACAGAAATAACCACAAATGTTTTCTTGTGGCAAAATAAAAATTCAAGCAAAGACACTAGTGGCTGACATTTAAAAGCTTTTTTTTTTTTTTCCCAATCATAAAAGTATTTGAGTCATGTCTGGTAGCTATTTTTGCACCTTTTTGTCTGTTTTCCTAGTTATAATTTGAAGAAAGAAGCCCACAGACGAGGTCGGAGGAATATTCTATTCAACAGGAAGCACAATTAGGTCAACCAGAACCTTAAACACTTAAAAGATGAGAAAATCCCGAGTTCTTCCCACTCAAACCAGAGGAATTATCCTCAGATCTGGGAAAAGCACAGATGTAGAAAAGAAGGAAGCTTGTTGGTCCATCCCTGTCAGAGATTTGAGCTTGTGTTCATTGTAAAAAATGATCAGACGATGGTTTCCTTCACATTTACTCGCCAAAATGACAAATATTTTAATTGTCTGAACGTATTCTTGTATTGAAATAACCTGACGTGACGGTGAGAGGCTGCTCTGTTTCATGCAGCTCTATGTGGAGGGTGTGGACCATTTGTTTGTAGGGATGTTTTTCATTTGCTGTGGAATGTCCTCAGAGCTGTTGGTTAGAAATGATCTAAGAAATGTCTCAAGACTTGAAACGGCACACACACACACACACACACACACACACACACACACACCGCTTCTTCCTCCCACATATCACATGAACTCACACACCACGTCACAGCTTCTCAGTCTGGACACAGTAAAGGCCGCATTTGACCAAAATCATGCAGATGCACCCCCTAAAGCTACATCAAATTGGCCATTTATCTAAGAAGAAATTGTTGTCACCATGAACATACAGGGATCATAGTAAATGGCGGGAGGATGTTGAAAATTGTTGTTCATTGTGTGTCATGTATGTGTTTTGTATTGTTTGGACCTTGTATGGATGCTACCTTGACCAGGTCCTCCTTGCAAAAGAGATTTCTAATCTCAATGAGACTTCCTGGTTAAATAAAGGTGAAATAAAAAAAGAAAAAAAAAAAATCTTGTGACAAATTGGCAGTAAATGTTGATTTCCACCAGTTCTAGTCTTTATAGTTAAATTCAGGTTCTTGCAGGTAAGTCCAGGGATTTCCCACCGACTCAGTCTTTTTTAAGAGCCTGTGCGTTGGTGAATACTGCTGGTAAAGGTATTTCTTTGATATTTTGATTCATTTCAGTCTTACATATTGATTTGATCTCACTCAGATGTTCTTGTGGTTGGAATCCACAACTGAAACAATCTGCGTGTGCAGCATTTACCTACATTTGTGTCTTTTAAGTAAAGAGTTTACCACGACTGCTGCCTTATCTTTTATCACTGTCTTTCATGATTATTTTTGCTCTTCAGTACCAAACTTTATCAGCAATAAGTAAAGCAACGAATTCTTTCACAAAGTAAAGAAGTCAAGGAAATGCATCCACGGACATAAATACCAAGTGGAAGATTGAAGAGCTCTTCTTCATGTGGAGAACCACTCAAAAACAAATCCACAGTACATTTAGATTTACCAAAGACTTCAAAAGACCTTCTTCATCTTGGCTGTAGGAATGCCACACTGGCACCACAGCAGTCACATCTGAGCTAAATAAACAAAACATGAAGGACAAGACTGTTTTCAGAAAGACTGAGTTCACTTAAAGGCAGGATCGAGTAAAAAAAAAACGACATTTAACAGACTTCACCAGGAGCAGGATCTCAACTGCTGTTTGACTGAAGTATAAATAAAAAACAGGATATGAATGTATATTTTCCAGAGGTTTCTTTTTGAAATGGCTGACGTTAAGAGTAAAACAATAAAGCTGATGAGAGCGATGACAACTTTCAGGTTCTTACGTGAGAATCTAAGGCTCATAGAGATGAATCAGAGCTTTATCACTGAAACATAACAAATCATAAGATTCATGTGATAATCAGGCACAGTTCTTTTATTTTCTTGCCTTCTTTATTCTCAAACACAGTAGCCTTAACACTTCCACACAGCATGGGTACTGTTATGACTATAGTCTGTACATTACATAGACTTATTTGTACATTACTTGAATCTCATTTAACATGTCAGTGTAGAGTGTATCTCTGTGCTGAGTCCTTTCAGTCTGTTCTGTTAGTGATGAAAAGGTTTAGGCCAAGTGGCACTCATTGAAAAAGTCTGTTTTTTAGCATCTTTATTGAGCCACAAACATGATAAATGAACTGTGTTTCAAATGTTCTTCATACAGTAGAAAATAACTACATACAAATATATTACAAATCCTAATGGTTGAAAATACTTTTGAACAACTTCCTTCAGGTTGTGGCTGAAAAGTCCGACTTTTACCACAAAGAGTCCAAGCTCTGCAAGATGTTAACAATGTTCTGTCCTACTTACGATGCGCACGAGCGGACAGACGTCTTGATACAATCCGTTGTGCGTGGAACATCCGTACTGCATCTGTGCGAAGAGCCTACGGAGTCCACAAGAGGAGGTGAGTATCTGGGTCAGTACGCCTGCTGAGGGAATCCCAGGAGTGTCTGTGGTCCAGATGTGGAGCCCAGGAGGACAGGTACCAGCCTCAGAAGGTCTCTGAGAGGGATCCCCAACCGACTGCTACGCAACAGCAAATCACCCAATGAACTGCAGCCTTAAGGAAGAGAGCGGAAACAATTAACAGGGAGAAAAAATAAGAGAAGGAATAATTTCAGAGTGAAAAGTAGAGTTAAAACTGCTAGTCGTTACAACTTAGAATGTGAAACTTATCCCAATAAGCTGTATTTCTCTGCAGGGATGGGGGATGCAAACTAGCTAAATACTCTTTGTACGCTATGTTTGACTGCGTTGTCCTTTATGAATAAATGTATAAATAAATAAACTCTATTTTAAAAGCAGTGGTGGTCACAGATCCATGTGCATTTGTTTTTCTTACCTTCCAGCTGTGTGTGTGTGTTTCGGAGGCAGGGAATGGAGCGGTACACTAGAAAACAGGCCAACATAATGGAGTGTATGTCCTTGGAGAGGGCCTCACCTCTCATGTAGGATCTCATCACTGAACTGTGGTCTAAAGCAACAAAACACACAAAAGAATCAAGTTATCTTGTACACATCAGCATTTTTGTGCATGAGACAAGGTTAACGCAGGAATCAAATCAGTACAGATATGTCCGAGCCAGATTAGAAACGATGATTTAACGATTTAGTGTTTGTATAAGTGGTAAGTTGTACCTTCTTGTACGTGATTTTGTCAAACCGCAGTGATTAAAAAATTTCTTTGGAAACAATTTCTGCATAGATTAATCTTTTTTTTTTTTATCTCAGCAGCTTCTCTAACCCTGAATGATGCAGTGAGTAGCTTCTCATCTCTTAAACATCAGTTTTCTAAAGAGCATATAGATTGGAATGTGCTTCAGAGGAAAAAGGTGATTTGGTCTGATGAGTCCAGATTGACCCTGTTCCAGAGTGATGGATGCG